>JAVTVY010006396.1:0-38948 GCA_036873755.1 Hanleya hanleyi
GACAATCAAACGACCATTATTTGACGTCAAAATGAGCCATCACGAAAAGCCTTTTGGAAGGATGTACATTTAACGTTGATTTTATTTTAGTATTTTGATCAATAAAAATTTCTAAAAATAAAAAATCTGGACTACAATTCTCGAGCATCACTTGTTTGTGCATGACAACGTATCGACAAGCCTGGAAGATCACAGACAATAGTGAAAGGGTTTCCTTTTTTTCTTTCAGAACATCCACTCCCCCCCCCTCCCCCCAACAATCCATACCTCTGTGTTATTATCCACACGACAAGGCGAGGTATTTACGCAGACCCCCATGTGGTAAGTATATTTGACCGTAAACAAACCTACAGAATTACGGTGATCGGTCGGACTCATCCTGCATTCTTCATCAGGTTCTCTGATTCTTCTAATAATACTTAACATACAGGATAATTATCTAATAGCATGTTTGAGAAAGAGGCCGTATTTTTATTATTATTATTATCATTATTAAAGTCCACTGTATAGGAAACAAACTTGGAACGATTGGTGTGTTCACATCGCACACGACGTAATAGTATAACCCCCCAGTGCTCCTCAATTTCCAACTGAAACACCAGCCTCCACAGGAATAGCATTTGCTGCAGGTCTCCTTTGATATTTAAATTGTCAATGGCTACATTGTTTTGAGTCCCAGGATAGTTTGCAAATGATGTGTTTGGTTTATTTTTAGGATGTCCAGCTATTTCCCCATTCAGCAAAGCTTGTCCTTCAGAGAACACTACATGAAATGAAAGAATCCAAAGTCAGGATAGGGGTGACAAGATGTTTCAGTTACCAGCAGAGGGAATCTGAACTGCATGAAATAGTGAAATAGGAGAGTCCACGTAAGATAAAAGGAACGCAGAGACTTAGCCCAGGTCTACAAGATAAAGTATCCTGGCTTGTCACTCATAGTCATACAACACATGAAGTAACTTTTTTTTTTCCAATTGGCATGTGCGACTTTATTGAATCACGAGAAATCAGTCCAGAGTTCAACTTATGCATATTTCCCAAGTCGGAGTATTTAGTTTTCCTGTAATGAAAGAAATGATCACATTTGGTTTGTTTATCCAAACAAGAGGGAATAAAACAGGCAATTCTTGGTAGTCCTTAAATGTTACGGAACAGATTTAAAAATATATACTTTACCAAATATTTAGCTGTGTGTGCTTTCTTTGAAGATGACATCAATCTTTATTTTCAAGGTTTTTCAGAACAAACAAACGATCATTCGATAGGTTACGAGCCCTCTGCGATAATTTAGGGATAACTTGGACTTGTGCGGATTGGAAATGACACTTATTCATATGCAAATGAGATCGTGTGTAATAACATTGAATTGACTGCCTGGGGAATACTTTGTCCCTTCTGAAGCCCAAATTCCGCTCTGCCAGTACCACGATTCACCAACAAACGGCAATTGAAAGGGGGATTTTACATCAAAGCCCATCATCCGAACGCATGGCACGATCATACGTAGAAACTTCTGCTCGTAGCCATGCGGTAACGGGTGCTATCTGAGTGTAATAGGGCGTTTCCCAAATGGTCACATCCGACTGGTTCCGTTACATCCGACATCGGTGCAATCACATTCATACAACGAAGACACACCTCCAGAAGGCGATCGATTGAAATGATCCCATGGTGGGCCTCGAAGTGTCCCCATCACATATCATTTTCCTTTGGTCTGCCGCCGATTTTATTTTGTTTTCAAATATGTTAGGCCGTTTGTAATATGATTTTTCTTAAGATAAACAAAGAAGCATGCTCCAATAGAGTGAGAAATAAAATAGCTAATTCGCACAACTTCGTTTTGGTCTCGCGTAGACTCCCCCAGTCTTGCGCCTCGTGAAACTGACACGTCTGCACGTCTGAGAAATATTTGAATACAGATAATTTCTTTGGCTCGTTTAAATGGGGCCGACATTTGACCTCATGCTTTGGGAACAACTTTCGAACTGGATTATCTCCCTCTAGATAGATGGCGCCGTGTGAAATACATGCCGAATCACAGCGACAATCTAAGGGTAGTGTTAAGTGAAACGTGAAATGCCCTTAGCAAGCTAAGATGACCAAAGCCTTGCCAGCATTTTTATCGAACCGGCCAGTATCAACAGCGGATTTTGGATAGCCAGCGAAAACGACTTGTAAAAAAAAAGCGAACAGATGTATTCCTTATAGAAACAAAGATCAATTAACAGTTCTCTATTTTATAACATTCAATGATTTCAGATAATTAAGATAATATTTCCAGGTGGCAACAAATCACTGAAGCCGTAACGGGGACAATTAGACCCCTGATAGAGAAACAGTTCTATCGTTGTCCTTCCATACATCATCCGTTTATTGAACAAAATCGCAGACATCGGATACACCACTCTAGGTTTTACAGAATGCATTGAATATATAAACAATGTAAAGCACATAGCAAGTTACAATAAATCCTATTACACGGGAAGGCCGCGCTACGGGCAAGTAGATTTGACCCGGCGCATTTTATAATAGTAACAGCTGGATGCAAGAAACTAAATTTCACCAAAGTTAAAAGGGACCTTTTTCCTCAAATTGTCTCACCATCAAATCTAAGGACATGACACGGTTTAATGAGATTTTGGCCCCCATGAGGTGCTGTTTGGAGTGCTAAATGAGATATCACGTACGAAAGAAATTTTTCAGTCAGCGTAAGGTATATTATCTTGTCTTATGCTCGGAGTATTTTGTAGGTTATGGGTATTATGGTTTCATAATAACAGCATCTTGAAGTATTGAATTTGTGCATAATCGTCTATTTTGATGTGAAAACAGCAATCTTTCCTCTCCGTAAACATATATGTATGAAGCCAGTTCAGAACCGAAACCGTGTTTGGGCCACAACAAATCATTGACACGGTCAATATTTCGGGGTTAAGTCGAACGGTTTATCTTGATTCTCGACTGGCTTCATATGTTTACGGAGAGATAGGTATATGCTGTTTTCGCCTCAAAATAGACGACTTGGCACAAATCCACTACTTCAAGATTCTGTTATTAAAAAAAACATCGAATTCACTCAACTAAGCATATATTTCCATATTAATCTCCTGTATTTTAATTCAAAGACAATAATATAAGCATGCGAGGAATAACACTGAGTAAAAATAACTTTTATTAAATGAACGAAATCTTGTTAAAACATATTTTCAGTTAGATGGATTATCTTTTGGGAATATAAATAGTCTTCTCATCTTTTTGATATATTGTTCTGAGATGACGTAATATATTATCGGGACATAAAAATAGGTAGTGGCGTTAGTCTGCCAATAAGGCGAAAACGATGTAGCACCTTTGAGATAAATCAATTTATGAAATGACTGGTGACGAATATCCCGTGTGATTGGTCCATCGGCGGTCATGTGATATCTCACAAAAAGCTATATTCACCTGCCAGAATGTTATATTCACCGACCGGTGAATATAGCTTTTGTTGACGTCACTGCCGAAGCCGGTCGCGCGAATGACGTCATTTCGAACACCCGTTGTGCGGCTGACGTCTTGTTACAACATGCGTGATGGGGAGATATATCTAATGAAAAAGTTCAGAATAATCATCTTTCCCCATATATATTTCATCCAGCCAATGCAAATTCAAACGTATTTCGATTGTTTCATATAATAAAACAATTATGTGATTCCAATTCGGTAAATACGATGTGTTATGGACCAGAGAAAACCAATATTCACCTCGGCCTTCGGCCTCGGTGAATATTGGTTTTCTCTGGTCCATAACACATCGTATTCACCTCATTGGAATCACATAATTGTATAATATTCACCGGCCAAAATGTTATATTCACCGATCGGTGAATATGACTTTTGTTGACGTCACTGTAGAAGCCTATCACGCGACTGACGTCACTTCGAACACCGGTTGTGCAGCTGCCGGCAGTTTCATGATCAGACTCGACTATGGAGATATTCTTAACGAAAATCTTCAGAATTGGTCATAATATATCCACATTTCCACATCAACATTTCGACATGTCCACATCCACACATCCACATATCCACAGCTACAAATCCACACATCCACATACACACTACCACATATCCATAAATCCAAACATCCACACAACCGCATCCACACATCCACAAACCCCAAAACCCACATATCCATACATCAACATAAACACATATCCACATATTCACATGCACATATTTTGAATATAAGTATTAACGAGAGATCCTGAAGGATCTTGGCGCCCACCATTGTCCGATAATTGTAAGCTAATGACAGGAGGATCTTTTTGTCCATTGTTACTAAGAACAAACGAATGATTTGTAATTTTGTTTGCATAATTTCGAATTTGAGCGAAAAAGATCGAAAAAGGGACACTGGAAAACACCAAGATATTATCTTTCTATGTTTCAAGAGTTTCAAGATTTCTAGAAACTGTACTTGATGTCTGTCGGTTGTTATAAATTTAGTACAAGTGAAATGAGCAAAGTTAGTCTGAAAGTGAATGTCCAGAGGATCCTTCATCTTTGTTTTGTAGTATTTTTTTTCCGCATGTGTCATGATTGGGTAGACAAATCTCTTTGACACTTTCGCATGAGCTATGAAACATACTTAAGATTTTATAATGAGGAACGAACGCTATTTCTGTTCTGTTTACTGGGCTAGTTTGAGTTATCTCTTTTAAGATACCATGCTCGAAAATAGTAAGATGGTACAAAACTTAATACCGAAGGGATCCGGTCTGTGCAGTAATGTTGAAACTTTAAAAGTGTCTGAATTCTGATTATCTCTCTTGGATCGAAACACGCAGTAGTCTACAGTTGTCGAGTTGTGACGTTGTGTCACAAAAGTGACGTCCCTTCGTTCAGGCGACCCGTCGGCAGACGAAACGGTGGGGCAGTTCACTTGCAATGGCATGGACTAAAGTAAACTGATTTAAAATTTGAAGAAATACATTTTAATTCGGAATCATTTGAACTCCTTGATATAGAAGGTGAAGGTATGGATATTTTCTATAGTCAATATATAGAATATGCCCCACCGTTTGATCCGCCTACTCTTGTGATGCAACGTCACAACTCTGAAATACCGTATTAATTTGAAGCGTAACCAAAAACGTTATCTTGCACAACTAGGCCCCATGTGGGACCTGTGTACCAAATTTCAGAAAAATCCATGAAGTATTTCCTGAGAATTCACGATAACAATGTTTCAAGGGGAAATTCAAGTTGGCCACCTGGTGGCCATATTGAATTTCCGAATCGGACCAAAAAAGGTATCTTGCACAACTAGACCCCAAGGGAAACGTGTGTACCAAATTTGAGAAAGATCCACGCAGTACTTCTGGAGAAATCACGATAAAGTTTCATGGGGAAATCCAAGATGGGCGCCTATGGGCGCCTGGGGGCCATACTGGATTTTCGAATCGGACCACAAAAGGTATCTTGCACAACTAGACACCAAGGGGAACCAGTGTACCAAATTTGAGAAAGATCCATGCGGTAGTTCCTGAAAAATCGCAATAACAAAGTTTCATGGGGAAATTCAAGATGGTACCCTGGTGGCCATATTGGATTTTGGAATCGGACCAGGAAAGGTATCTTGCACAAGTAGACCACAAGGGGAACCTGTGTACCAAATTTGACAAAGATCCATGCAGTAGTTCATGAGAATTCACAATAACAAAATTTCATGGGGAAATTCAAAATGGCCGCCTGGTGGCCATATTGGATTTTCGAATCGGACCAGAAAAGGTATCTTGCACAACTAGACCCCAAGAGGAACCTGTGTACCAAATTTTAGAAAGATCCATGCAGCAGTTCCTGAGAAATCACGATAACAAAGGTTCATGGGGAAATCCAAGATGGCTGCCTGGTGGCCATATTGGATTTTCGAATTGGGCTGAAAAAGATATCTTGCACAACTAGACCCCATGGGGAATCTGTGTACAAATTTGAGAAAGATCCATGCAGAACTTCCTGAGAAATCACGATAACAAAGGTTCATGGGGAAATCAAAGATGGCTGCCTGGTGGCCATATTGGATTTTCGAATTGGACCAGAAAAGGTATCTTGCACAACTGGACCCCAAGGGGAACCTGTGTACCAAATTTGAGAAAGATCCATGCAGTAGTTCCTGAGAAATCGCGATAACAAGGTTTCATGGGGAAATCCAAGATGGCCGCCTTGTGGCTATATTCGATTTTCGAATCGGACCAGAAAAGGTAGCTTGCACAACTAGACCCCAAGAGGAACCTGTGTACGAAATTTGAGAAAGATCCATGCAGCAGTTCCTGAGAAATCGCGATAACAAGGTTTCATGGGGAAATCCAAGATGGCCGCCTTGTGGCTATATTCGATTTTCGAATCGGACCAGAAAAGGTAGCTTGCACAACTAGACCCCAAGAGGAACCTGTGTACGAAATTTGAGAAAGATCCATGCAGCAGTTCCTGAGAAATCGCGATAACAAGGTTTCATGGGGAAATCCAAGATGGCCGCCTTGTGGCCATATTGGATTTTCGAATCGGACCAGAAAAGGTATCTTGCACAACCAGACCCCAAGGGGAACCTGTGTACCAAATGTGAGAAAGATCCATGCAGTAGTTCCTGAGAAATCGCGGTAACAAGAATTGTTTACGGACGGACGACGGACGGACGACGGACGACGGACGGACGGACGACGGACCACGGACAAAAAGCGATTTGGTGGGCTAGAAATCTTATATGTTTACGAGTAAAGTAGCTTTTATAGGAATCATTCATAGATGAAAGAGTAGTAGTTAATGCATATTATATTGCAATGTCATATTATCAATTGATTAATAAATATGAATTGCGCTATATCTTGATTTTGCGTTCTTTTTTTCCCCGCTGTTCATGTTTCTCATAGTATGTCACTATTAGAGACTCCCATTTTTCTTCTTTTCATATATTTGTATATTGTTGAAGGCCATGGAATATATAAGTCTAAGATTGGTGTCTAAAGTATAACATTCACATCACTTCCTAAATGTGTACCTCACCGGGTGAAGGCAACGGATATCGCTCCGCAAAAGCCATTTCGACATTGTAAACTATCCCTTTCTGGGCAGTTATATTCCAGTGGGATCTGCATATGGCGTATACACATCTCGTCTAGTAGCATTTGCTAGATCCTGTGTTAAACGTGACGATTTTAATCAACGTCACAAAACATTGTTGCAGAAACTTATAAAACAGGGCTACACCACCAAGCGCCTCCACTCGAAGTTTCTAAAATTTGGCGATACATATCGTATGCTGATAGCAAAATATGAGCGTAGAGTGCAAGATCTATGGCGTTACGTTTCGTAACTTGTGTCTAATTCCGCTTAACCCGGGGCTTAGGCCGTATGAACCCATGTACTTCAAGATCCTCATGGTGCTCATATGAACAGGCACAACCAAAGCGTGACTGAGATACATCATTCTCTAGATGGCGACTTTACAACGAATATCACATGGATTACGAATACTGATCAGCGATACGGATTTGATCTTTTTGGAACATCATGATGTCTTGTCGGCATCATTGAAAACTGTTGACCGCTTCTCTCTTACAGAAAATGTTTATGTGTACTATGATTGTCTTTTTGAATTTGGTGCTAATGCTGTTATATGGAATATGGAATAGGTCTTTGGATTATGAACACGGATATTCTGTAATGGACGACGGCTGAATTATGAATGACGGACCAGACGCTTGTAACTGCAGGATGGTCCAGGCTTCCTAAATGGTTGAATGGCTGATTTGAATAAAAACGATCCATCTGAACACCTATTCCCAATCACTCGGCACGGTCTCGGATAATGTAGGACATTAGTACCTCGGCTCGCACGGCTAGGAATCCATATTGGCGTCCATGTTGAAAGTACAGTATTACGCCGAAACTCCGAACAGCGCATGTCAGCTGTATGACTTCCGTCACCATGGAGATCAGGCTTGAGAAACACCTCAAAATAGAAGAGAATAGAATCAAGAGAATATCCATTTCATTTGGATTTATATGTTATCTTGTGATAACGGAGATGTAAGCGCACATCCTATGTAAGAAACACATCCTATAGCATGTGGTGTACCTCACGTGCGGCGGATCACGGTTTATACCGGAGCGGTGTAAAATTCTTACACCATTAATGCGCGAGGTACTATGACTTCGATGGAATAGGCCGAGCACTCGCGAATGATCCACAATTCCCGAGAATTAATGCTATGCATGTCCGTATATGATTCGGTGTCCAAATCGCCTCGAGTTCTCAATGGCTCGTGCTCATCGACTACGCGAACACCGGCCCTAGGAGAAATAACCAGTTAGAAAACATGTTGACGAGCGGGCCATGTTTCCCCCTTGTTATATAAGATCGTAAAACGATTTTTTTTGTATAAAACCTTTTATAATGAAAAATTCAAAATTTCGCAGAAATTATTTTCGATCACCGATTGAAAGCAAACTTGTTTACCTTCTGGAAGAATCGAGAGTATAAGCAACCACAATAGAGTCGTCGATACGTGAAGACAGCTTTGGGTGGTCCTGTGTAGCTCATTACAAATATAAGCTCTGGGAATCAGCTTATCGCAATGATTTCTTGTCCAGTTTAAAGGGACTTAAACCAAAACAATTGTATGTGTATAGTTTGCTGATCCATCCCATATATTAGTCTTTGATATGCTCGCAGGATCTGGACTGCGTTACATGCATCTGTACATTACCGTAATACCTCTAATAATCAGTCATTCAAGCATACATGTTCTTCAACATTTTATGTAAGCAGATCGATTTTGCCTGCCCGAGGGATTACAAGCGCAAGATACGAACTTCAGTAGTTAGCTATCGTCCATGAAGCATTTCCGCGTCCATATACAGAATATAATTTCAACAGTTTTCAGTGATGTCAGTAAAAATATCATGTCAACACTTAGAATTATAACGTAGAACAGCTCTTGTTTCTAAAGCATCATTATGCGATAGAGATCACAACTAAGAAGGGTCTATTGGTATTATGGGTTGCGAAATGAATATTGATGATGTACATAGGGCTTATCAGTACGCTGGGCTTCAATACGAACTATACAAACTATACACATGGCTATTATCGATTCAGTTATGCACACAGAAGCTTCGAAAGAATATCAGTGAAATATGCCTATATGAACCACTTGAGGCACCGCTGCGATTTATCGGACAGCTCGTGCACATAAGTGTATCATAGATGTATTTTGGCGTTAGGTGAGCGAAACAATGTTTGCTAGCGGCGGATGCATTTCCTCACACAAAACATCTATGTTACTGAGCAATGCATAAGCCTTGTAAACTATGGTTACCAAAGTGGCTGACAAATCAACTTTTTGCTGAATATGCGTTACATTGTGCCCGCGTAGCGAATAATATCTCCGCTAATATCCCTCAACAACAACTGCAACAGTTATTGACAGTGTTAGTAATTGTAATTCAGCTGTTTAAGGTCAGAGTCTGCCAAATCTGAGTTTTAATTGAAAATTGCGCTTTTTCCCATTGCGTAGCGCTCTAGTGTCAAACGATTATGAGTCAGAATTATAACAGCTGCAGAATGATTGGTACAATAATTGCTTGCCGCAAATAGTCTAGCATTGCCAAATTCAAAATGGCGACCTTGGCGATTGTCAGAAAAGTTAACTTTTTCATGTGATTTAGGGTATTACTAGTATTTCATAGCTCACAGTATGCATCCAGCTTCATCAAATTTCCTGTTTCATGTTGATTTTTCAGCAACTTATGTAACCTTTCTACTGCATTGTCATTGCTAAATTACGAACCCATGATAAATCATCTGATTCAAAATGCACACTTGCCAAGTAAACCTTCACCGCATTGCTAATTACTTTGGACTGCAGTTGAATGTCATTAACTGTCTTCGATACGAAGAAAATATTCTACTGTCTACCACATGGAGAGGAGCTTAAATGGAGAGTGTGCAAAATGTTTATTCTGCATAAGAATTCTTTGAAGTATACAAACCTGTTGTCAGACTAGATTAAAATATATTCCATATTTGTGACACGTGAAGAGATAATCCAGCTTTTCGTCTTGAACGATATCCACACAGAATACGGTAGGAACGCATTGAAGCTGTTTAATATGTTTTTGGTCACAACCTTTAAAAAGTAGAAGCACCCTTGGCGTATATCTTTAATATAGATAGATCGATATATATATTTTTAATGCCTCACCATCCATATACATCATAAGAGTAAACACATAATAAAAACTTATATACAGGTGCCACTCTACATAAAGTTGTGAGAGAGAGTTAACAGTGAGACACAATATATTAAGAGTACATTAGTTTTCTGCGACACTCTAAGATTTAAAAAGCAGGTTTTGGCACTACTCGCTATCACTTGGCCATAAGATACAATTGTACACAGACGTTCGGAATTCGACATTCTTTGACAATTTTCCTCAAATATAAAACTAACTTCAGACAATAAATCATATCGCAGGTTATCATACACTGGACACGATAAAATTAAATGGAGCTCGTTCCTCTATATCATTATTACACAGAACAAGTAGTAATATAATAGCAAAATCCGTCCTATTGACACCAGGGGGCTCTGTTGATCCACTTGTGACGTCACTTCCCAAGTCATGGGTGGGTGCATTTACAATTAGGATTGAGTTTGAAGATATAAAATCCAGAAACACAGACTTTACCCCTAAAATTGGGAAAATCCATACCAACCAGGTCTAGATGGACTAATATCGCTTCCCTGTGGATCGGAGCCGGAGGCTGAGTTAGTGGGTGTATGTAAAATTAGGATTGGGTTTGAACATATAAAAAGCGGAACACAGACTTTACTCCTAAAGTAGAGGAAACACCTATCAATCAGGTCTAGAAAGGCTAATATCGAATGAGGCAAACAGAAAACTCCACCTAGGACCAAGGGGATTCTCCTTCTCTTGCTGTATGGCCATTGGAGCGATATGCAAGAGGTGGGGAAAATTGACGACGTCTGGCGACTAAACAGCAAACATATGACTCTACAGGAAAGTATACGTCGACACCTAACATTCACATCCGAGAATACGGTGGATTCTCGGACGTAGCCTCAGTATCTCAGCCGCGCTTTTATTCATGTGGAGAATATCAAGTATCCACACGGTCCCTAGTACCGGTTTACGCGGAATTAGATACACTAGCTCGGGAGCTTTGATGACATATCTCCTCCAGTACATCATACCCGCGCTGGGGGAGTCGCGTTGGGTATCTTTACAATTCGCGTAGGCTCTTGGCCAATCAGAAGCCATCGTTTGAGAAAGTTCAATTTTGAGAAAGTTCAACCTTCGGCCGTGTACGACTTTAGGATACGCTTGCTTTTATGGACAGGGCTTCAACGCCCTGGAGAAATAGCTCAGAAGCTCTGATTTTCTAGATATTCCATGGAATTGCCACTAATTCATCAAAATGCAGTGACGCCCGTCAACGCCCGTCGTTACGCCTTAACGCCCGTCTCAACGCCTTAACGACTGTCTCAAAGCCTTAACGCCTGTCTCACCGCCTTAACGCCCTATCTTTACGCCTTAACACCCTAGCATAACGCCTTGACGAGATGATCTTAACGCCTTATCGTAACGCCCACCAGCGCCTTGACGCCATGATGCAGACAGGTAAAAGAAAGAAAATCAACTCGTTCACAAGTTTCCATATAGTTTATTCTCCCCAATGTTATATCATTTCCAAGCTTAGGGAACCGCGTTGGGTATGTTTGCAATTCAAGAAGGCTCTTGTCCAATCAGAGACCGTCACTTGGCGTTGCATCTGTGATATTCGTTCTTGCCCGTTAGATGTATTCTCGGCTGCTCTTGTCCAATCAGAAGTCGCCATTTCAGAAAGTTCAATCTTCGGCCATGTTCGCTTTGATCGGTTTGTTCTAATCGTCGTCGGGCAGGCCAGGATACCGTGGAGGCAACATATTCCGGAACAGTTGTTTGATCGCATTTTGCAGGGCCTCGGTGGGTGGCAACCCCATAACCTCTTCCAAGTGACTCTTGGTCTTCATGATGGACCTGTGCGTAGAACCGCCTTTCATTTCAAACGGTAGCAGACTATACCGTTCATAGATGGCCATGGCTGATGCAGGGGCGCATTTTGATGTACGCCTGTTGTAAGTTATCGTGTCCGGCGTCTTCGTTTGCCGCAGCATGGGTATTAATAGCTTCATGCACAGTACGATCACAGAAGGTAGGTTCTGCCTCACTTCCCTGGGATGTAGGCTATCTGAGGTCAAGCTGTTTCGGTATCAGTAGGTGGACTCTCAGCAGTCTCTGTATCAGGATCCGCCTCAGTGGACTCCTCGGAGTCTTCAATCCCATGTATAATCTTCTGGTGTCGCATCATATCGTAATGACAGGTGAACGAACGTTCGCACTGAGAGCATGTATAACCCATGTTGATGGTTGAACGTCGACTGTGCGCGTTTTTGAAGTACGCTTGCTTTATAGACAGTAATGCCCGCCAACGCCCAGCTTAACGCCCTGGTGAAATACCTCAGAAGCTCTGATTCTAGTTGTGATGGTATCCTTTTTGGATACTATCTGTTTCTTATGCAGCGGAAGACATACCCGGGTCACCCATTGGACGTCAACTATGAGCCTGATAAGATGACAATGCATGCGTTGGTGCTGAACGGTAGACCCACCTTGAGCTGTATCAATAATAGCATCGACGTTGGCTTGACGTAAAGCTTCGGCTATAATATCCTCGTTGTTGGGTCCTCGTTGTCAGGCAACGTGGACTCTAAAGTGCTCATGGTGAAATGAGGAAAATGATGTCGTGTGGGATATTTATAGTGGGACGCTTTTGATCTTAATGGTGCGTTCAAACGAATGTTTCTTTTGGGTCATCGCTTTGACATACGCCGCTGTCCAGCTCATGCCTGGGGTTTTCAACATCGGCGCTGTTCTTCCGATTTCCTTATGGACTGGGTCTTTGTCCAGCAATTTCATATGAGTCACGAGGTCGACATACTGCCGACGTAGAGCCCGTCGTAATCTGGGTACCAATGTGTTATGGGCTAAAATTGCGGCTTCCTCTTTCGAATACCCTTTGTGATCAAACTTGTTTTCTGTGGCTTCCAACGTCTCGCCCATCCCCGCGTCCATACTTTCTTTGAATACATCCTTCCATAACCTCGAGTTCGCATTGTGTTCATTCTCTTATACGAGTTTGGATTGGTCCTTCACGGTTGGATGATATCCCGGGACTGATGGTATGAAGGGGTTGGTTGCTGCCGCTGAACGGGTGCTGCCAGATTTGGACTCGCTGGATGGTGTAGGGGTATATGATGTTGTGGTGACCCCTAGCCGGGTAACAGGTGGGTCGTCAATCGGCGATCTTCGGGGGTATGAGCTTTTAAGTCTACGAACAGGTAGCCGTACGGACGACTTGTCGCGGCTTGAAACGCCTGCATGAAATGGTCGATGTTCTGAGGATAAATTCGACTACCAAACACACGGATTTGTGCTCTGTCGATGGGATTAGAGAACAACATAAAGTATTGGCAGTTCAAGGCAATATCTCTGGACGCCTTCCCTTGAGGAAAGAGTTTCTTGGTCAAATAGATGATGGACAGATTGCGATGATGGGACCCTTTGGTGAATAGGTCCGCGATTTTTGAATTGTCCTTGGTCGCACTCATCAGGCCATGTAGCACTACCACGTTGGTCTGCTCGGAATCGAAGTAATACGGTTCGTCTATATCGTGAGGAATTCCTGGGACGAAACTCAAATTCTGTAATCGCGTTGTTTCGTACTCGGGCTGCCATTGGCTATAACACCATACAACGCGTGTTGGAGCTGGGGTTGACACACTTTCCTCTAAGAACTTCAACACCCATGACGTCTTTTCACATCTCGTACGGCCGCTCACCGTCACCGTATAGAGATGCTGTACTCCAGGGGACTCGATGGTGTCTCTTGGTTGCGTTTGCATTGAATGTGTATGAGCATACTATCGCGACGAGAGAACGTTCTCTGACAGAACGTACACGTACACGACATGTTTATTAGTCGACCAATACATAAGGAATGATGAGGGACACGTGTTAATCCCTATATATGTACAGACACCACCACCATCAGGGCGACCACCACCACCACCACACACCGTTATTATCTCCACCACCACCACACACACACACACACCTCCACCACCACACACACATGCACTCACAAGTGACGCTCCCTCATGACTTTCAACAAGGTCCATGTTCCGCTTTTTATATGTTCAAACCCAATCCTAAATTTGCATACACCCACTAACTCACCCTGCCTCTCTTGGCAGGCGCCGATCCGCTGGGAAGCGATATTAGCCCATCTAGACCTGGTTGATAAGGGTTTCCCCTATTTTAGGGGTAAAGTCCGTGTTTCTGGATTTTATATGTTCAAACTCAATCCTAATTGTAAATTCACCCACCCATGACTCGATCGCCCTGTATGAGCGCTTCACTTTGACACCTCCCACGACTCATTTGGACCAAAAGTGGCCCACTTTGACCCCCGAAACGTCCATTCCCATGCCCCTTTTTAGTGCGCATGCGCAGAATGACGTCGGTTCCACGTCACACCCATCCAGTCGGATGCTCCCTTACCAGTGCTTCACACTGACGTCTCACTCGATCCAATCGGACCAATATGGGCTCACCTAGACCCCAAAACGTCTCCCATGGGCTTGTCTATGTATCACGCATGCGCAATGCAACTTTTAAACAAATTTCAACTAATGGCTTCGCGACCCCGATCATTGTGTTCTACGTGGTGAGACGAAAAAAACAAGATGCCACACACCATACCGCAAATGTCCATGTGTAGTTTCCCCATTGGGCATATTCGCAAATGTTAGAATCAAGGGAGATCACACGGAATTTGGCCCACAGAGGTTTCGCCTAGTTAGAGTTGTCTTCCTTGCCTTCAGATGGCAGCATGATCGATGCCAAAAGAGGATTTCCCACAGCAAGCGCCGCCATTTTGTTTGTTTATTTTTTGCGCAGACATACTGGACACGACACGCTCGATCCTGTGGTCGCACTGATCATAATAACATCGCATAATACCAGAAGTTCATGAGACTATAAGTGGCCTGGTGGTGGCCTTTGCCTCCTGGCTAGTGTAAGTCTGTCTTTCACACTTCGTCTCTCATGAACTTCTGATAATACCTATACGTTATCTTATTACTATAAGTCTTACTTCCCATGTATTCATGTATTATTTTTTTTTCGTGGCAATACGGACCGACCCACGTGTATTGAGCTCTGTCATGGGTCACCAGCGCCGTGCTCTTGCACGATTACCGCAAAGGTCGGATTGACTAGCCACCGGCTACTGTTTATAGGTTGTATTACACTTCAATAAAGTTATCAATCCTCCGCACATTCCCAGTACAGGAATCCAGGCAACCCCTAGCGTATGGCCCTTGGCATGGGACTACTTTCTCTCAGCGGAGGCTTCTTCCCGGGAGTGACCGCATCACCGCCAGACCTGCCCGCATCACCGTGGAGGAATGCATCCTCAGGGGTCATGTCCGGTAGCACACTCTGACTGACCCTCGTATTTATGGCCAGGTTTCACTTTGTAACGTCACATAAAGGGTCGCCGTAGACGTCTCCTGACCCCTTTGAAAGAGCTAATTCGGTCGTATTGACCCCATGGAATTTGCAAATGACCTTTGTGACGTCACACGAGTAGCACGTAGACAAAACCAATTCACGGAGAATGACGTGCGATACATATTGACCTCTGCGCACCATTATTAATATCCGGTTGCGCATAAGAGCAAATGCCGTCCTATTGACACCAGGGGGCGCTGTTGACCTACTTGTGACGTCACTTCCGGTTCCGGTCACGTGACCGGAAGTGACCTTTGACCCCCTGTGCACCATTATTAAAATCGGGTATGGTGCGCATGCGACGTCACAAGTAGGTCAACAGAGCCCCCTGGTGTCAATAGGACGGCATTTGTTATTATATTACTATTAACACACCTTCCGTCTTCGACGGAGAGAGTTTCATACCGACCCTCTTCAATGCGTATAGGGGCAACCCCACACAGGAATTTAGCAAGGGCACTTGGGTGACTCTTCTTTAAAATATTTTGGACATATATGTAGGTGATGCCGGTCAACTCTGCGAACTCCATGTGGTTGTGTTATTCACATCGGCTATCGACATCTGGTTGCAAAACAACTCACCGAAATGCATGTTATCGCCTTCTGTAATCGAGGTACTGGCGCAAACAGGCCCAGACAAATCTCTCGATATTTAACTTGACTGGGTTCGTGCAGATGGTTCGTTATATGAAAATAATTGAAAGAGCTGAAACTGCTAAAATATTACTCAAACATACCGTCACCTTGTTTCGTTGACGGTGCCTTGTCATTGGATTTCATAACGTCTTCTTCTGAGGTCTAATTAGCTACGGTACAGTGACAATGCTGACGAACAGGTTACGGCCCAATATGAGAATTCAGCTTCAGGCTTGTTCAACTGATCTACATGTAGTTTCTTCTGAGCAAGTACCGGTGTTCTAGGTTGCATAATCATGGATGGTTTTTTTAAATGCACCGTGCTTTTTCGCAGTCATGATAGAGAAATCAGGCAGGCAAATTGGCAATGGTACCTATTCATTGTCCTCATTGGTTTTCATTGTCCTTATTGTGAGCTGATCATATGAATGGACACCTTTTGATTTTTGTGGATTGTGTATCTTGTATCGGAAGATATAATATTTATAATGGTGATTTTTCGGTGAGACTGGAAATGGACATGGTAGTGTGACTAATGTCACAGGACCTACGAAGTAGGGTTTGATATGATTTGAGTGTGTACTCGAGAGATGACTTGGGGGCCCTATGTGCTACAGTGAGAGAATTTAAATACCAGTCTCTAATGACAGTGGGTACTATTAAATTTCCCAGATGTCACCACTGGTGAGTCATTAGAGTAGTAGCAACTATTATCGCCCTCAGTTTCTATTACCATGGACACTTATCAGTCCAGCAGTACAAAACGAGGTCACCCATCCAAGTCTTCACCGGGCTCAAAAGTCGCTTAACTTCGGTGATTTTACGAGAACCGGTGTGTCCAACGTGATATGCCGTATCAGGGAACCTTCAAAAGTCACAGTGAAACATACAGCCAAGGGTTACCGATGGGCATGACAGTGCACTCGCTGAGCCATCAATAAATAATAAAAAAATAATTGTAAATCAAATTTTCATTAGAATTCGGTCAGCTCAGAACTTGATGGTAGCAATGCCCTAATGTACGTTCATGCCGAAAATCAAGGTTCTAATGTCAACGGTTCTCCTTATTTCGCCGACGAAAGGATTCGGATGAACTGACTGACTCACTCACTCATTACCGGACAATTTGCAAATGGTAGCCTACTTCGTAGGAAAAGAATCATTATTCCAAGAAAAGTGCAGAATTATAGCAGCTGATATTGCCTTTTTGATACCATAACATATACATGAGCAGTGTGACTAACATCACAGGACCTACGAAGTAGGGTAGGCATTAGGACTCCGACGCGAACTGAACTCTTGGGAAATCCTGCCTATATTAAGATGGGCACTGCCCAAGTCAGAATCACCAGTGATTTTCATCAAAAATCACCAGAAATTTTCATCAAAAGTAGGTCAGCTCAGAACTTGTTGGTAACAGTCCCCTAATGCACCTTCAAGCCAAAAATCAAGGTTCTAATGTTAACGGTTCTCCTTGTTTTGCCGACGAAAGAATTCGGATGGACTCACTGACTCGCTCACTCATTACCGGACAATTTGCAATCTGTAGCCATATTGCCTTTTTGATACCATAAACGTATATAATTGAATGGAGAAACATCACCTCAATTATACCCTATTGTGAAAATGAGGTAAGAATTGACGATTTGTGTTCTTTTAACAGGGTTCGTACACCTTGGAGGCCTCAGTTTTCAAGGCCTTTTCAAGGTCTTTTCAAGGTAATAATTCCTGTTTTCAAGGTATACACTTTTTATTCCTACGAAGTAGGCTACAGATCGCAAATTGTCCGGTAATGAGTGAGTGAGTCCATCCGAATCCTTTCGTCGGCAAAATAAGCAGAACCGTTGACATTAGAACCTTGATTTTTGGCATTAGGGCATTGTTACCAGCAAGTTCTGATCTGAAATAATCCTGATTAAAATTAGATTTATAATTAACACTTCAGTATATTGTTATATATATATGTAAACTGTAGCCTTTAACGTGTATCCTATTTAACATCCAAACATTTCATCATTGACCACACCAGCTAGGCTTCAAATTCAGGTCAAATTACCCACGGCTAAAAATACCCTGTCATTGATCCACATGCCACATGGCCCTATTACTGAGGTTAATCTTAACGTGCATCTGGGACAATTCCACAATTCCCCAACAGCATAGGCCTACTGCATATACCCTCAAACAATCAGCGCTGTTTCCATAACTTAAATTGCTAAACCATATCATTGAAATAATATAGCAGAAAACATTGATGTGAGTTATGATATGTACACTATGACCAAAGACATGTTCATAATGTCCTAATCGCATAGTTAGGACAATCATTACTTTGCATCAGAGAGTGTGTGACTTGGATTCAAGGGTTAAGACTTTGGAGGGAAATACAATTTTGACAGCAGAAATATTACCCCGCCATTTGCTGATTAGAGCGATAAAACAGGGTAGGCTAAATGGACCCTTTTCAATGCAGTATTTCTTGGCATGGATGTGAAAATATGAGGACATACTTTGGGTTTTTTTTTTGTACCTCTTGAATATTGACTATATATCACACTTGGATATAATTTGAACAAAAAATTACATGTGTAAACAAAATATGTCTAAATTTCTCTTGTCATTTCAAATCTTGATCCATTTTGATTCCTTGATTAGGGGATACAGAATCACTGCCACGGAGTGTGCTGGTGTGTCACAGCAATGCAATTCCGATTCACACAACGAAGCTGAGGTGGTTTAAGGTTTATCAATGAAGAAAATCACCGATCAACCGCCATAGAATATAATGTGAAACAAGAAAACCGGAATAGTACATTCATCAGATTGCCGATACCCAAAATGTGTTGTCTCATATATCTAGATAACAACGTGATGTAGAGACACTATTTATTCGTCTTTGTACCGGTTATGCTCAGGAGAATGACATAGAATCATTATTATCTTGTGCAGAGAAGGTGTTGGTCTTGAGTTGGATTACCGTAAACTACATAAATGCTACCTTTCTACTATAGTACTATATATAAAAATTTGTTGTATTGTTGGGAAAATAATGTGATTCAAAAAGTTGTTTTGATCCTGGACAAGGGCACTGAAAACCATTAAAGAGATGTAAATGTATTTTCACACGTAAAGCTTGAAATCTACTGAACCTATATTATTCAATCTGTTTCCTTTAATTAAAAAATTGTAGAATTAAATCGGCGATCGTTATTTATTTTGGAATGAAGGCGCATTAGGAGACTGTTACCAACAAGTTCTGAGCTGACCTACTTTTGGTGAAAATTTCTGGTGATTTTTGATGAACATGACTGGCGATTCTGACTTGGGCGGTGCCCATCTTAATATATAGGCAGGATTTCAACTGGGGGTGGGGATTTCCAAGAGTTCAGTTCGCGAGTCCTAATGCCTACTGTACTTCGTAGGTCCTGTGACGCTAGTCACACTGCTCATGTCTAATAAAGGAATACAGACAAATTTTCCGAGTTTGCTTACTTTTTTTCACAACCAGTATCCAATGATACATAGACTTTTACTAATGTCTTGCTGAGAACTTATTGTTCATACATAACATTGTCATGCATTGACGATACGCTGCCTATTAAATGTCAAATATGACACTTATAAATGTTAAAGATGTATGATAGTTTGATGTTTCTGTCACATTAAAATGTACATCATGTCTTGTGGATAGCTTATTTATTTACACACCGTCACCCATGTGGCGTTCTCTGAGCCTTGTAATCCGTAATTGGGCTACTGGTCCTCGTGATCCGTCTTAAATTTTCCATACCGCTGATATGTGTTTTCCCACGCGTGTGCGAACCATGTATTAATGCCAAATTTTTAAGCAGCTCCAATAATCTGTTTTGTTTGGTTTCTCTTTACATATGAAACGTTCGAGCATTAATTGGTCACCCGTATAATTGAATAGCTGTCAGACAATGTCTCGCTCGGATGTTGTCCCTAAGGACGCTGAGAAAGCATGGACAAACGTCTGATCGCTCTGACGATCTGCAATCATATCTGTCCGCCACAACGACATTTTGAAGCGTGGATGTTGAAATGACAGAGGTTGTACACGGATTGATGAGACGGGCTCTTCTATCTGGCTACAGGCGATCTGACATGTACGAACGAGTTCGTAACTTTAAAACCCGATTGCCACTTAAGCTTCAACTCGGGAGCTTATACCTATAACCTCTTCATTTTCCGCAATAAAATGAAATTAAAATAAAAAAAACAGTGCAAAGAAATGCCGTTCGTGGTTGGTTACTTCTTTTATCTATGTAAGAAAATATGATGGTTGTGGATTGCTGTTTAACTGCCACCTGCAAATAAAACGGTATCAAAAGAGACTATTTATCATTTTTTTAACCTTTCTCCATGGAATACGTGGCTCACATTGGCATATTTAGAGAAAAGCATATTCTCCAAGAAAATATTATTTGTTTAATTACAGCTGTCACAAAACATGTGTTTCTATCTAATGAAAACTGTGACGCGGATTCCGAGAATACAAGATTTTCACATTTATAAAAAAAATATATACCAATTTAGTTTCATAGTGAACTGAAAAACGTAAATATTACTAGTTCTTGACGAAGTTCAGCGAAAGCTGTAGTTCCTCTAAATCTTTTGATGAGACAACAATAAGCCCTGTGAGTTTTCCTGTCTCGCAAACTGTGCTGGCGTTCAGGAAAGCAACCATATAATAAAATTCACTGTCACAGCGAGTAACGAAGAACGCGCCGCGTTAAATGCCGAACTGTCCTTTATGCCCCGTGTAAATACCCACCGAATAAATGACTGGACATGGGATATTTTGGATCGGAGAAATTAGTTAATGCAATTCCATTGGCTTAAATTCGTCTGTTGTCATTGGATAATTAATTCTCCGCTTTCACAGACGAAGGCAAGAAAATCCACATAACGGAAGAGTGTCGAGTTAAAGCGAGCGAGCATCACATTGGCACTCTGCATCCACATTGGATTATATCCCCAATTTTAATAGAAAATCATGGTATAGATGAAAAGGTTCTGGCCGATGGTGTGAACAAATTTCTTGAGTAAGGCTTTTTTCAACTTGCCCCCAGACTGAACAGGAGATTAAGTAGACAGGCCGTGTCTACCAAATTGTTGTCGGGCTACTGCATTAGTCAATCCCATCTTGACTGTTCATACCAACACTATGAATATATCTTAGACAGTATTGTGTTCATGTTACCGTTATCCTATTTTTCTAACGGTTTTTAAAGTTATTATGAAAACAACGGATTCTGATTCTGAGAGGAAAACATGATGCATTACAATATTAACTTGATGGGGGAATCAATGAATGAATATTTTGTTGTTGCAAGCGATTCTGTGGAGTTAGAATGTGTACCGTACCTAAAACTGGGTATGAAAATGGCCAAAAATTGGACAGAAGAGAATTCAATATTCCACTTACTTCGTACCAAATAGTTGTCTGTAATAATTGTTAGTTATTTCACTAGTTGGTCAAGCTTCAAACAGCATTTCCTTCCATCAACACCAGCCCTTGTAGGAGCCAATCGATGCCTCATAGAGACAAGAGCGGCCTTTCTGAGTACGGTATTACCTTTGTCTTAGAGCTGCCTTTCTGATTACGGTATTACCTTTGTCTTAGAGCTGCCTTTCTGAGTACGGTATTACCTTTGTCTTTTTCTAAGAACTATGACTGCCTTGAATTAGTAAATTTAAATTAAATGATTTTGTAAATAACTAATTGGCATTACATTTTTTATTGACGACAGTATACACTCCAACTGCTTCCATCTGTTAATCAACATACTTAGCCTTTCTGTCTGAACATTTAATTTCAGTATCAAATCTTACCTTTTTGGTCAATTTCTGTGTTTGGCGTTGAACTTTCTCGGCTTGTTTGTTTACGAAGTCTTTGGCGCGCTTCATGAATCATCCGTTCTTGTGCAACAAGATTTATGTACCAGCACTCTTTTATAGATGTTCAGACGCGTTCCAGTTAAGTATAGTGGTACCTCATTTGAAAGAGGCTGCAGTGTACGGCCCTGGGAAACTATTTTCGCCATCGAATTAGAACGAGTTAACCTCGTACCGCATGCACCGACCCTAAGGCCAGTCCACGAAAGTTTTCAGATTTCCCAATAAAATGGTCTTTAGTATCAAAGGGGCAGGCCACATTGCTATATATGTGCTGTATTCTGTATCTCTATGTCTTGTAAAAGATTGAGAGAATAAATTCAATTCAACTCAATTCAATTCAATTATACACTTTGATACATTTCCATTACAACGTCGTAGTGTGACGCTATGCAATAATCGATGACGTTATGAACGGACGTATGGACACTGGGACGCAGCCATAGTATGCATTTTCCACGATGAAATACCCTTGACTACAAGTGATGTAAAAATGGCTCTGCCTTGGTTACTATTGTTTTAGAGCATTCTCTCAATGTCAGATTTTGTTTCCTCCTCCTACCGTATAAGTATTTGAGGATCTATGAGCGAATCTATTCGATAAGATTATACGAATTCATCCACGTCATCGTCATGATGATCACATTGTACCATGTTTCCCTCATATACCATCATTTTGTATCATAACAATGATTGATCGCATCTGACCGATCCTTCCATTCATCGTCAAAAATTAACGCAGCATAATTTTCTCTCCTTGTTTGCTTTCTGAAACCCAATGATCTTTTATATAGTTGTTAAAATGGATGTGATCGGTAACATAAAAAGAATTCAACTCATTTATCACTGAATCGCTTTTTTATTTGTTTTTTTTCACGGTTTTACATGATTGTTTGATAAAATTAATAAGGATTATTTTGTATTGCTGTCTGAATTCAAAAAAACGGGTGTTATTCGACAAAACTGTTTGCGTAACCCATTTGAACAGCACCATAAACAGTGTACGTGAACAATGCAATCAATAATAATAATGGCTGTTTCTGTTTAATAGTGAATGGTAAGGAGACGTGCCAGATATACTCCACAATGTCCTACATTGCCAGTGTCGGTTTGGAACTAAACTTTATGAATGGTTCTTGATAAACGACTGCAAAACACAACATTCTGACGCATTTTCTTGAATTTGGATACACAGAGGCCTACATATAGTTAGATTAAACTTTAATCTGATATACTAAAGTCTGTCCATTATAATTAGTCGTCTACTTTGGAGCTTGTCAAATATCAGCAGTTAACTCCACATAAATTGCCTTTTTGCAGCGTGTATAACAAACTGAACGTTATATTGACAATATATATCGTTTGAAATAACTTTGTAATTCTCTCCATAAATAATTTCAATACTGACTCAATTACATAGGGAGACGTCATCATAATGCCGCACCTGCATGACTTGTTCTCACATGGGTTGCAAGCCTCGTATAATGCCTGAAAAAAATCCCTGCAATTAAACAAAATATCCCTGCATCGGAATATATGGCAAAGTATCATAGATGTCCGATATTGTCGGTTTGTTTGTGGGTGAGGAATTGTGCTATTTACAGTTACTGACATTTATCCGGTATATCTTTTCCCCCCTTATAGAATAAGTTCGATTTCATCGTTTTGAAAAACCAATAGAGAAAGGTCCTGTATATAGGCCTATTCGTTAACCGAAGAAATTTTTCACACAGCCACCTTAAACATAAATTGAGAATCAGACATATCCTGTCGATTAAAACTATTAGTACACGGTAATAAGACCTGTAACACTAGGGTTGGAATGTACTCGCGGTGTACTGTGGCTTACATATATACCTCGGAGGAGGGTGTATCCTCATTTTGCCTGAGTAGTAAGTCTGCCTACAGCTGTCTTAGGTAAACATCGACAGTGAGCTGGAAAATCTATATACTTTTTTTCTACAATCTTAGTGTGAAGTAGAAACTGGAGATTAGTTCCTGGAGAAATCCTGCAGTCTAACCACTTTTTATATTATCGCGTCACAAGTCTCACTTTTTGAGTGGTACAGCAAATTACTGGAAACTTTTTACTTCTCACCCAATGTTTTTTTTTTTTTACCACCACTCAACTAAAACGAAGTTTGATTTTACTGCAGGAGCAGAGCCAACAGTGAAACTCGATATATTGTAACGGCAAATCAGCGCTTTTCCCATTTTGATTGATGATCATTCGTAAGATTTCCGTACATCCCGACTCTCGGCACGAATACGATCTGCCTAATTAAACTATCTGCGCGAGCCCTAGCCAAGTTTTCACGTCTTCGTTCGTTCATACACTATACGCCATGCTTCCTCTCATTGAATTTACATGTATACAGTCTGGGATCACGTGGCTCCATGGACTCTATCCGGCACACAGGGCTAAGTAGCACTGTTTTGTCAGAGATTTTTTTGAAAATTTAAAATTTAATTTTTTTAAATTTTAAAATTTTAATTTTTTTTAACATCTTGGAAACACTAAATTATTATATAGCTTACTCTAATACTCATACATGGTCATATTTTAAAGCGCGAGCCCGTGTTTGCCAAGCATGGAAAATTACACAAAATAGTATATACGCCCTACACAATGTATAGAGGAGTAGAGGTTGTACACGGATTGATGAGACGGGCTCTTCTATCTGGCTACAGGTGATCTGACACGCAAGAACGAGTTCGTAACTTTAAAATCCGATTGCCATGCATGTGACACTTAAGCTTTAACCAGGGAGCTTATACCTATAATCTCTTCATTTTACGCAGTAAAATAAAATTAAAAATGAAAAAAAAGTTCAAAGAAATGCCGTTCGTGGTTGGTTACTTCTTTTATCTATGTAAGAAAATATGATAGTTGTGGTTTGCTGTTTAACTGCCACCTGCAAATAAAACGATATCAAAAGAGACTATTGATCAAATTTGTTCAACCTTTCTCCATGGAATGCGTGGCTCACATTGGCATATTTAGAGAAAAGCATATTCTTCAAGAAAATATTATTTGTTTAATTACAGCTGTCACAAAACATGTGTTTTTTATCTAATGAAAACTGTGACGCGGATTCCGAGAATACAAGATTTTCACATTTATAAAAAAATATATACCAATTTAGTAGTTTCATAGTGAAGTTCTTGACGAAGTTCAGCGAAAGCACTAGTTCCTCTAAATCTTTTGATGAGATAACAATAGGCCCTGTGAGTTTTCCTCTCTCGCAAACCCTCCTGGCGCTTAGGAAAGCAAGCATAATAAAGTTCACTGTCACAGCGAGTTATAGAAGAACACGTCCAGCTGTTGAACTGTCCTTTATGCCCCGTGCAAATACCCACTGAATAAATGACTAGACATGGGATATTTTGGATCGGAGTTCATGCAATTCCATTGGCTTAAATTCGTTTGTTGTCAGTCATTCACATAAGGTAGGGTCATTGGATAATTAATTCTCCGCTTTCAAACACGAAGGCAGAAGAAAACACACATAACGGAAGAGTGTCGAGTTGAAGCGAACGAGCATCACTTTGGCACTCTGCATCCACATTGGATTATATCCCCAATTTTAGTAGAAAATCATGGTATAGATGAAAAGGTTCTGGCCGATGGTGTGAACAAATTTCTTGAGTAAGGCTTTTTTTAACTTGCCCCCGGACTGAACAGGAGATTAAGTAGACAGGCGTTAGTCAATCCCATCTTGACTGTTCATACCAACACTATGAATATATCTGGGACAGTATTGTGTTCATATTACCGTTACCCTATTTTTCTAACAGTGTTTAAAGTTATTATGAAAACAACGGATTCTGATTCTGAGTGAAAAACATGATGCATTACAATATTAAGTTGATGGGGGAATCAATGAATGAATATTTTATCGTTGTAAGCGATTCTGTGAAGTTAGAATGTGTACCTAAAACTGGGTATGAATATGGTCAATAATTGGACAGAAGAGAATTCAATATTCCACTTACTTCGTACTAAGTACTTGTCTGTAATAATTGTTAGTTATTTCACTAGTTGGTGAAGCTTCAAACAGCATTTCCTTCCATCAACACCAGCCCCTGTAGGAGCCAATCGATGCCTCACAGAGACAAGAGCGGCCTTCCTGAGTACGGTATTACCTTTGTCTTAGAGCTGCCTTTCTGAGTACGGTATTACCTTTGTCTTAGAGCCGCCTTTCTGAGTACGGTATTACCTTTGTCTTAGAGCTGCCTTTCTGAGTACGGTATTACCTTTGTCTCAGAGCTGCCTTTCTGAGTATGGTATTACCTTTGTCTTAGAGCTGCCTTTCTGAGTACGGCATTACCTTTGTCTTAGAGCTGCCTTTCTGAGTACGGTATTACCTTTGTCTTAGAGCTGCCTTTCTGAGTACGGTATTACCTTTGTCTTAGAGCTGCCTTTCTGAGTACGGTATTACCTTTGTCTTAGAGCTGCCTTTCTGAGTACGGTATTACCTTTGTCTTAGAGCTGCCTTTCTGAGTACGGTATTACCTTTGTCTTAGAGATGCCTTTCTGAGTACGGTATTACCTTTGTCTTAGAGCGGCCTTTCTGAGTACGGTATTACCAATGTCATAGAGCTGCCTTTCTGAGTACGGTATTACCTTTGTCTTAGAGCTGCCTTTCTGAGTACGGTATTACTTTTGTCTTAGAGCGGCCTTTCTGAGTACGGTATTACCTTTGTCTTTTTCTAAGAACCAGGACTGTCAGTCTCTCAATGTTCGCCTTGAATTAGTAAATTTAAATTAAATGATTTTGTAAATAACTAATTAACATTACATTTTTTATTGACGACAGTATACACTCCAACTGCATCCATATGTTAGTCAACATGCTTAGCCTTTCTGTCTGAACATTTAATTTCGGTATCAAATTTTATCTTTTTGGTCAATTTCTGTCTTTGACGTTGCACTTTCTCGGCTTGTTTGTTTACGAAGTCTTTGGCGCGCTTCTTGAATCATCCGTTCTTGTGCAACAAGATTTATGTACCAGCACTCTTTTATAGATGTTTAGTCACGTTCCAGTTAAGTATAGTGGTACCTCATTTGAAGGTGGCTGCAGTGCACGGCCCTGGGAAACTATTTTCTCCATCGAATTAGAACGAGTTAACCTCGTACCGCATTCACCGACCCTAAGGTCAATCCACGAAAGTTTTCAGATTTCCCAATAAATGGTGTATCCTCATTTTGCTTGAGTAGTAAGTCTGCCTGCAGCTGTCTTAGGTAAACATCGACAGTTAGCTGGAAAATACTTTCTTCTACAATCTTAGTGTGGAGTAGACTGGAGAGTAGTTCTGGAGAAATCCTCTCTATCCACTTCTTATATTATCGCGTCACAAGTCTCACTATGTGAGTGGTACAGCAAATTATTCAAATTCCTGAAAAAATCCCTGCAATTAAACAAAATATCCCTGCATTGGAATATATGGCAAAGTACCATAGATGTCCGATATTGTCGGTTTGTTTGTGGGTGAGGAATTGTGCTATTTACAGTTACTGACGTATATCCGGTATATCTTTTCCCCCCTTATAGAATAAGTTCGATTTCATCGTTTTGAAAAACCAATAGAGAAAGGTCCTGTGTATAGGCCTATTCGTTAACCGAAGAAATTTTTCACACAGCCACTGTAAACATAAATTGAGAATCAGGCATATCCTGTCGATCAAAACTATTAGTACACGGTAATAAGATCTGTAACACTAGGGTTGGAATGTACTCGCAGTGTACTGTGGCTCACATATATACATCGGAGGAGGGTGTATCCTCATTTTGCCTGAGTAGTAAGTCTGCTTACAGCTGTCTTGGGTAAACATCGACAGGGAGCTGGAAAATCTATATACTTTTCTTCTGCAGTCTTAGTGTGAAGTAGAAACTGGAGATTAGTTCCTGGAGAAATCCTGCAGTCTAACCACTTTTTATATTATCGCGTCACAAGTCTCACTTTTTGAGTGGTACAGCAAATTACTGGAAACTTTTTACTTCTCACCCAATGTTGTTTTTTTGTTACCACCACTCAAAACGAAGTTTGATTTTACTGCAGGAGCAGAGCCAACAGTGAAACTCGATATATTGTAACGGCAAATCAGCGCTTTTCCCATTTTGGTTGATGATCATTCGTAAGATTTCCGTACATCCCGACTATCGGCACGAATACGATCTGCCGAATTAAACTATCTGCGCGAGCCCTAGCCAAGTTTTCACGTCTTCGTTCGTTCATACACTATACGCCATGCTTCCTCTCATTGAATTTACATGTATACAGTCTGGGATCACCAGGCTCCATGGACTCTATCCGGCACACAGGGCTAAGTAGCACCGTTTTGTCAGATTTTTTTGAAAATTTAAAAAAAAAAAAATTTAAATTTTAAAAGTTTAATTTTTTTTTTACATCTTGGAAACACTAAATTATTATATAGCTTACTCTAATACTCATACATGGTCATATTTTAAAGCGCGAGCCCGTGTTTGCCAAGCATGGGAAATTACACAAAATAGTATATACCCTACACAATGTATAGAGGAGTAGAGGTTGTACACGGATTGATGAGACGGGCTCTTCTATCTGGCTACAGGTGATCTGACACGCAAGAACGAGTTCGTAACTTTAAAATCCGATTGCCATGCATGTGACACTTAAGCTTTAACCAGGGAGCTTAGTAGTATATAAAGCGTAAATGGAGGACGTTTGCCCCCAAACATTGGCATATGACCTCTGTGACGTCACGCGACAGCCAATCAGAAGCGAGTATTGTGTCACATGGGGTCATGTGGTGGTGGTGGTGGTGGGTGGTGGGTTTAAGATGGCGGCTGTGGTGGTGGTGGTGGTGGGTGGTGGGTTTAAGATGGCGGCTGTGGTGGTGGTGGGTGGTGGGTTTAAGATGGCGGCTGTGGTGGTGGTGCGTGGTGGGTTTAAGATGGCGGCTGTGGTGGTGGTGGGTGGTGGGTTTAAGATGGCGGCTGTGGTGGTGGTGGGTGGTGGGTTTAAGATGGCGGCCTGGATGTATTCATCCGCGGTGATGCGGTCTGGCCGCGGTTTTGGCGGTGATTCGGTCTCGGGAAAAAGCTTCCGCGGAGAAAAAGTAGTCCCTAGATAAAATGGTCGGATGGGGTCGAGTGAGGTATCAAAGTGAAGCTTATGTGAAGGGGCATCTAATGGGCTGGGTGTGGGGTTGAAATATCGGCCTTCTGCGCATGCGCGGTGGCCGAAGGGTATGAAAATAGCCGTGTTGGAGCTAGGGAAGCCACTAAGGGTCCGATGGGGTCGAGTGAGGTATCAAAGTGAAGCATTCGTGAAGGGGCATCTGATGGGCTGGGTGTGGGATTGAAATATCGGCATTCTGCGCATGCGCGGTGGCCCAAGGATATGGAAATAGCCGTGTTGGAGCTAGGGGAGCCACTATTGGTCCAGTGGGGTCGAGTGAGGTATCAATGTGAAGCCTAGGTGAGGGGGCATCTGATGGGCTGGGTGTGGGGTTGAACTAGCGTCATTCTGCGCATGCGCGGTGGACCAAGGGTATGGAAATAGACGTTTTGGCATCTAGGGGAGCCACTATTGGTCCAGTGGGGTCATATGAGGTATCATGTGAAGCATTCGTGAAGGGGCATCTCACTGGACTAGTGGGTTGAAATAGCGTCATTCTGCGCATGCGCGGTGGACCAAGGGTATGGAAATAGACGTTTTGGCATCTAGGGGAGCCACTATTGGTCCAGTGGGGTACGGTTGGGCTGGGGGTGGGGTTGAACTATACCGTTTAGGTGTATTGAGCTGCTCTATCTAATTTTTATCTATTTTTACATCTTTTCCAGCTGTCAACTGTTATGGTTAGGCCACAATGTTGCCATTTTCCCCCTACATTTAGCGTTCATAAAACATTCAAGCTAGTCTGGTGATAATAAAATTTAAAGATCACATGTCCAACACATACTCACATAATGAAAGCAAGAATCGAACTTGCGACCCCTCGAGATGAAGGATACCCGTCCAGGTTTCATTTTTTTGAGGTGTACTGAAATGCTCTCTCTAATTTATGCCACGGTATCTATTTTTACATCTAGGTTGAAGATTTATATCGACACTGCTACACACTTTTCGAGATGTGTTTTCACTTTCGATGAAAGCACAAAACAGTCTAAAATGAGTCTAAAAAAATTCACCTACGCTAATATTTTCTAGTGTTTTGTAGAATATAGATTCGCGTTCATTTCTATTTCGTCAAGAAAAAAATGTTTTGTAGAATATAGATTCGCGTTCATTTCTATTTCGTCAAGAAAAAATTTTCATCTCGAAAATTGGCAGATTGAAATGTTCTCTCTCTCTCTCTCTCATTTTATGCCACGGTATCTATTTTTACAGCTGTCAACTGTTATGGTTTGGTCACAATGTTGCCATTTTCTCCCCTATATTTAGCGTCCACAAAAAGAAGAGTATATTACAGCAATTATGTTCAAGAAAAGACCCCGCTAGAAAATTGTCTTCAAATTGTCTGTTGTTGTGGGAGTATAAAAAAATCCTGGTCAACAGGGGCGCGTATATTATCAGTGTATGTGTTTATAATTGCTGAAATCAGTGTTTTTGTTTATGTTGGGAGTTACTTCCCCTTGATCACTACGTTTACTTTGATCGTAATAAAATTCGTATCGTATCGTATCGTATATTTCGTGCGACGCTATGTTGCCAATGCATTGAAATTTGAATAGGTTGTCTGCATGGGTTTCAACGCAAGTATAGTACTAAAGTCTAGCTTACCTGATAAAAGAGTTTAGTCCAGATGTATACCTATATTCCATACTCCCGGGCGTTTGATGCATATCTGGGGGCTGTTTTTTCCTAGGTGGGTATAACACACCATGAAGCCTTCATCACGATGCATTCGTATCCTAAAAAAATATGGGTATCACCACGAATCTCATTCCATATATATTTTTTCGAAATTCACAGATATTTCCATCAGTAAATCCGGTGTTCAGTATACCACATGGATGAAATGAACGCACTAAACTATGAAGCTAATGATTTTGGTCAGCGGCACACACATGCTCCCTGGTTTGGTGTCGACATCCCAGCGGTTTTCTGTTTCTTGGCTTGTCACGGATTTTTTCGAAATTCACAGATATTTCCATCGGTATAAATCCGGTCTTCAGTTTACCACATGGATAAAATGAAAACACTAAACTATCAAGCTAATGATTTCGGCCAACGGCACACACACATGTTTCCTGGCACTTCCTGGTGTCATGGTGTCGACACCCCAGCGGTTTTCTGTTTCTGGGGTGTGACGGTAGATGAATTTCTCCCCCCCCATACACCCACGTGGGGTAGGTGTGGCAAAACAGATGGTATTCAGCCAATGAACTATAAGAAAAAGATATGTGTGTGCATATTAATAAACCACGTTGGCTGTATAGGTCGTAGAAAATGAGCGCCTAAATAATGAACACATTTCATTACACTGTTGCGAATTGTTGCGAGTGCACGGGTGACTCAGTGCGTTTTCATATCCAGCTTTCATAGAATAGAATATCGGCTTATAAATTTGGGGTGGTGTGGGTAATTCGACAGTCTTCAAGGCCCTCCTTGAAAGTCTGAAAGATTTCGTATTTCTCAGTTTGATGAAAACATTATTTTTCGGCTACAAATAAATAATGCGTGAATTCTGATAGAACGTGAAACAATGTTTTATTCAGGTGAACAATTACTATATATTACGTATACAAGGTAATTTCAATAATACAAACAAGTCAATTCAATTCTTTTTATTGCTCGACTCAATTTACCTGGATACTTAGCAATGAGAGTCCACTGATTTGTTTAGCTCTAGCTGAGTTCCTACATAAAGTGTCTATCTTCCGAAGTGACACCAGCAGTAAGCAAAACAAAATATAAACCAGTAGTTAAAAGACCGTGTATGGTACTTGTATATTACATGATATATTGTTTAGTGGTATGTATCTCGGGTATGGGGAGGGAGTCAGCAAAATGAGGGGTGGGCTGTTTTGATAGGTAATGTTGGAATTTTTGTAATGTTTTGATTGTTGACTCCTTGCGGGCGCTTTGATTAGCATAAATAAAGTTCTATTCTATTCTATTCTCTCACATATAGAGTATGGCAAATGCCATAATAATAACAAAATAATATAAAAGACAATGGATACAGAGATAAAGCCTGTTACTGTGGCAATATCAATTTGTAAAGAAAGAAGATAGAACTAAGTAGACTCAGCTAGGTTGGGCATTTATCTGGTCGTTCCTATATATATTATGTATGTACATCGCTATTTCACCATGTTCTGATTTCTGAGTATCTATCAGTGCATGGGTGAATACTTTCATCCGATGGGGGTGGTGGTCAGTTTAACCACGAAGAACGTAACATTGGTCAATATCTCCATTATCCACTTGGTGTTACAATTCAAGAACACTCTTGTCCAATTAGAGGCCACCATTTGCATCTGTCATATTCGTTCCTGTCCGTTAGATGTATTCTTGTCCAATCAGAAGTCTCCATTCCAGAAAGTTCCATCTTCGGCCATGTTCGCTTTGAACCGTTTATTCTAATCATCGTCGGGCAGCCCAGGAAACCGTTGAGGCAACATATCCTCAGATACATGTTTGTGCATTCTGAGTATCTATCAGTGCATGGGTGAATACATTCATCCGATGGGAATATTCCGTAGTTTGGTCACGAAGAACGTAACATTGGTGACCCTCTCCACTGTCCACTCGGTGTTGGGGCGTTGTTGTTGGGCCCATTTCAAGGGATCCACGGTGTCCAGTTTCTCCAGCATCGTCTTTAGCGACACTCGGTTAATGATGGTAAACGGTTGGTCAAATACCCCGATGTTACTGCTCGGGTAAAAGTATCGGACTTGGTCTGTCTCCTTATGCCGCAGCACATAACCAAACGCCAGATTTAATTTGAAGGACGTAGCTTGGTCATTGAAGATGGCTTCCATGTAGCTGCGTAGACGGGCGAGGTCGGTCAGTCGGAAATTGTAGATATCTTGAATAGGGCGATGACGGTAGAAACAGTGCCGTATCATGGACCAGTGGCGCCGATAAATGTCACTCACTGGCTGGGCGTCCTGTAAGAGATCGCTAGGAACATTTATGGGCTCGTCCAGAAAATGTTCGATGTTGTCAGGCGTATGATTCGAAACCGTAACGGAGGGGTCCGGCTGGATATCCAGGCCCTCCTGGACCGTGGGTATAGGCAGGCTCTTCGTCATCGCATCACCAGTGGCGTTCATCTTCACTGGGTCTGACCTTCCGCGGCTCCTCTTTAGTGGAAAGTTGTCGCCCAAACCGTAGAGACGGGGCATGCATCAAACGTTGGTGCTGTCTAAACCGACTGGGTCGTTTGAAGAGTCGACCACCATCATTACATAGTACCGTCGCACCCGCGTGGAGTACCCTCTCATGACGCAGTAAATGATCCTCCCGATTGAATGACCGTGCGCAGATTATACAAGTATACCGGGCATCGTTGTGGATGGAGGCCTCGTGGCGTCGTAACTTATCTAGACGAGTAAACATCTTCTGGCAAGTTGTGCAAGTGAACATCTTGGTGGTTGACAGATTGTCTGATGAAACGGCCAGGCCGCCTCCCTTTTATAGCACGCTGGCTGGTGATCTATTTTTAGCACACTCAGTTCAACTATCCCCAAGTCGAGGGCCGAGCCGTGACATCTTCGGTAACCTCCGTGTCTCTTCGGTCACCTGCGTAACGTCAACGACCAACATGTAGACATATAGAGTATGTACGGCATGTTATGGTATTCATCAGTGCATGAGTGACGCAGTCAGCCGATGGGGGTGGTCGGTCAGCTTGGTAACGAAAAACGTGGCATTGGTCACCCTCTCTACGACCCATTGTGTGTTGGGGTGTTGTTGTTGGGCCCATTCCAAGGGATCCACGGTCTCCAGTTTCTCCAGCATCGCCTCTAGCGACGCCCGGTTAATGATGGTAAACGGTTGGTCAAATACCCGGATGTTACTGCTCGGGTAAAAATATCGGGCTTGGTCTGTGTCCTTATGCTGCAGCACATAGCCAAATGCCAGATTTAATTTGAAGGACGTAGCTTGGTCATTGAAGATGGCTTCCACGTAGTTGCGTAGTCGGGTGAGGTCAGTCAGTCGGAAATTGTAGACATCTTGATTAGGGCGATGACGGTAGAAACAGTGCCGGATCATGGGCCAATGGCGCCGATAAATGTCACTCACTGGATGGTCTTCGTGTGACAGATCGCTGGGAACATTTATGGGTTCGCCCACGAAGTGTACTTTACCCTCCACGTCGTACAAAATCTGGCCCAAGGTCTTGTCGTCGGAATTTGACTGTTGAATTAGGGCGACATCATCATCGGCCCTCGTGCGATAGGTGGGAGTTCCCCCTGTTTCGATATTGATGCCTACGGGCTCTTCTACCTGCAAACGTGGCTGCGGAACAGGGTGTCGTGTGCGTTGGTGTCGCAGCAACTGACTGGTCAGTTTGAAAAGCCGACCACATTCTTCGCATGGACGCTTGGGTACTTCATGGCGTGCACGTGTGTGGCGCTGTAATTGATCCGGGCGCTGAAACGACAGTGTACATATCGTACAGTTATACCGGGCGGTTCCTTCGTGCTTGGTAGCCTCATGGCGGCGCAAGTCGTGCAGACGAGTGAATGATTTCGAGCACGTAGTACAAGTGAACATTTTGGTGGTTGACAGAGTGTCTGATGAAACGGTCAGGCCGCTTCCCTTTTATAGCACGCTAGCTGAGGTCGGAAGTGACATTTGCATATGACCTCTGTGAGGTCACTTCCGCTTCCGTTCACGTGACCGGAAGTGACCTTTGGCCCCGGCGCGCGCGGTGTAAAGGTTTCCACCGGTTCCGCAGCCACGTTTGCAGGTAGAAGAGCCCGTAGGCATCAATATCGAAACAGGGGGAACTCCCACCCATCGCACGAGGGCCGATGATGATGTCGCCCTAATTCAACAGTCAAATTCCGACGACAACTTGGGCCAGATTTTGTACGACGTTGAGGGTAAAGTACACTTCGTGGGCGAACCCATAAATGTTCCCAGCGATCTGTCACACGAAGACCATCCAGTGAGTGACATTTATCGGCGCCATTGGCCCATGATCCGGCACTGTTTCTACCGTCATCGCCCTATTCAAGATATCTACAATTTCCGACTGACTGACTTCACCCGTCTACGCAACTACGTGGAAGCCATCTTCAATGACCAAGCTACGTCCTTCAAATTAAATCTGGCGTTTGGTTATGTGCTGCAGCATAAGGACACAGACCAAGCCCGATATTTTTACCCGAGCAATAACATCCGGGTATTTGACCAACCGTTTACCATCATTAACCGGGCGTCGCTAGAGACGATGCTGGAGAAACTGGGCACCGTGGATCCCTTGGAATGGGCCCAACAACAACGCCCCAACACCAAGTGGACAGTGGAGAGTGTGACCAATGTTATGTTTTTCGTTACCAAGCTGACCGACCACCCCCATCGGCTGAATGCGTCACTCATGCACTGATGAATACCATAACATGCCGTACATACTCTATATGTCTACATGTTGGTCGTTGACGTTACGGAGGTGACCGAAGAGACACGGAGGTTACCGAAGATGGCACGGCTCGGCCGTGATACGGCACTGTTTCTACCGTCATCGCCCTATTCAAGATATCTACAATTTCCGACTGACCGACCTCGCCCGTCTACGCAGCTACATGGAAGCCATCTTCAATGACCAAGCTACGTCCTTCAAATTAAATCTGGCGTTTGGTTATGTGCTGCGGCATAAGGAGACAGACCAATTCCGATACTTTTACCCGAGCAGTAACATCGGGGTATTTGACCAACCGTTTACCATCATTAACCGAGTGTCGCTAAAGACGATGCTGGAGAAACTGGACACCGTGGATCCCTTGAAATGGGCCCAACAACAACGCCCCAACACCGAGTGAACAGTGGAGAGGGTCACCAATGTTACGTTCTTCGTGACCAAACTACGGAATATTCCCATCGGGTGAATGTATTCACCCATGCACTGATAGATACTCAGAATGCACAAACATGTATCTGAGGATATGTTGCCTCAACGGTTTTCTGGGCTGCCCGACGATGATTAGAATAAACGGTTCAAAGCGAACATGGCCGAAGATGGAACTTTCTGGAATGGAGACTTCTGATTGGACAAGAATACATCTAACGGACAGGAACGAATATGACAGATGCAAATGGTGGCCTTTAATTGGACAAGAGTGTTCTTGAATTGTAACACCAAGTGGATAATGGAGATATTGACCAATGTTACGTTCTTCGTGGTTAAACTGACCACCACCCCCATCGGATGAAAGTATTCACCCATGGACTGATAGATACTCAGAAATCAGAACATGGTGAAATAGCGATGTACATACATAATATATATAGGAACGACCAGATAAATGCCCAACCTAGCTGAGTCTACTTAGTTCTATCTTCTTTCTTTACAAATTGATATTGCCACAGTAACAGGCTTTATCTCTGTATCCATTGTCTTTTATATTATTTTGTTATTATTATGGCATTTGCCATACTCTATATGTGAGAGAATAGAATAGAATAGAACTTTATTTATGCTAATCAAAGCGCCCGCAAGGAGTCAACAATCAAAACATTACAAAAATTCCAACATTACCTATCAAAACAGCCCGCCCCTCATTTTGCTGACTCCCTCCCCATACCCGAGATACATACCACTAAACAATATATCATGTAATATACAAGTACCATACACGGTCTTTTAACTACTGGTTTATATTTTGTTTTGCTTACTGCTGGTGTCACTTCGGAAGATAGACACTTTATGTAGGAACTCATCTACAGCTAAACAAATCAGTGGACTCTCATTGCTAAGTATCCAGGTAAATTGAGTCGAGCAATAAAAAGAATTGAATTGACTTGTTTGTATTATTGAAATTACCTTGTATACGTAATATATAGTAATTGTTCACCTGAATAAAACATTGTTTCACGTTCTATCAGAATTCACGCATTATTTATTTGTAGCCGAAAAATAATGTTTTCATCAAACTGAGAAATACGAAATCTTTCAGACTTTCAAGGAGGGCCTTGAAGACTGTCGAATTACCCACACCACCCCAAATTTATAAGCCGATATTCTATTCTGTGAAAGCTGGATATGAAAACGCACTGAGTCACCCGTGCACTCGCAACAATTCGCAACAGTGTAATGAAATGTGTTCATTATTTAGGCGCTCATTTTCTACGACCTATACAGCCAACGTGGTTTATTAATATGCACACACATATCTTTTTCTTATAGTTCATTGGCTGAATACCATCTGTTTTGCTACACCTACCCCACGTGGGTGTATGGGGGAGAGAAATTCATCTACCGTCACACCCCAGAAACAGAAAACCGCTGGGGTGTCGACACCATGACACCAGGAAGAGCCAGGAAACATGTGTGTGTGCCGTTGGCCGAAATCATTAGCTTGATAGTTTAGTGTTTTCATTTTATCCATGTGGTAAACTGAAGACCGGATTTATACCGATGGAAATATCTGTGAATTTCGAAAAAAATCCGTGACAAGCCAAGAAACAGAAAACCGCTGGGATGTCGACACCAAACCAGGGAGCATGTGTGTGCCGCTGACCAAAATCATTAGCTTCATAGTTTAGTGCGTTCATTTCATCCATGTGGTATACCGAACACCGGATTTACCGATGGAAATATCTGTGAATTTAGAAAAAAATATATATGGAATGAGATTCGTGGTGATACCCATATTTTTTTAGGATACGAATGCATCGTGATGAAGGCTTCATGGTGTGTTATACCCACCTAGGAAAAAAACAGCCCCCAGATATGCATCAAACGCCCGGGAGTATGGAATATAGGTATACATCTGGACTAGACTCTTTTATCAGGTAAGCTAGACTTTAATACTATACTTGCGTTGAAACCCATGCAGACAACCTATTCAAATTTCAATGCATTGGCAACATAGCGTCGCACGAAATATACGATACGATACGATACGATACGAATTTTATTACGATCAAAGTAAACGTACAGTGACCAAGGGGAAGTAACTCCCAACATAAACAAAAACACTGATTTCAGCAATTATAAACACATACACTGATAATATACGCGCCCCTGTTGACCAGGATTTTTTTATACTCCCACAACAACAGACAATTTGAAGACAATTTTCTAGCGGGGTCTTTTCTTGAACATAATTGCTGTAATATACTCTTCTTTTTGTGGACGCTAAATATAGGGAAGAAAATGGCAACATTGTGACCAAACCATAACAGTTGACAGCTGTAAAAATAGATACCGTGGCATAAAATGAGAGAGAGAGAGAGAACATTTCAATCTGCCAATTTTCGAGATGAAAATTTTTTCTTGACGAAATAGAAATGAACGCGAATCTATATTCTACAAAACATTTTTCTTGACGAAATAGAAATGAACGCGAATCTATATTCTACAAAACACTAGAAAATATTAGCGTAGGTGAATTTTTTTAGACTCATTTTAGACTGTTTTGTGCTTTCATCGAAAGTGAAAACACATCTCGAAAAGTGTGTAGCAGTGTCGATATAAATCTTCAACCTAGATGTAAAAATAGATACCATGGCATAAATTAGAGAGAGCATTTCAGTACACC
>JAVTVY010006397.1:0-42598 GCA_036873755.1 Hanleya hanleyi
AGGTAATGGTTGATTACTATAACAGTATTTGCCAATTCTTCAAACATTTATGCCTACTAGCAGTATCAGAATAAGATTGAATGTTGGCTCTTTAGGTGGATTATACTGTATAAAGGATTTAATTGAGGGCTGAAATCTATCCTAATTATTATAATGTCAATCAAATCACAAAAACACAACCTTGCATACATACACACATTAACACGCAACACAGAAAGCAACACACATGATAAACACACAATGATCGATGAAGGTTTTGTTATGAAATGATATGTGAAATGATTTCACACCACAATACTTCAAATTATAAAAATCAAATAATGCCTATATAGCCAGCATATTAAAGTTTAAGACCATTTTCAACCGGAGGGGTCCACTGAGGCCAGCCCTATATATTTATATTAACTCAAACTTTCCTAATCCCTAACTGCCCTATAAATTTAGAAAACAAAATAACCGCCGAATATTAGGAACAAAAGAAAATAAATAAATAACCTAATTAATTTAGAATTAAAGGCCGTACTCAGTGGACAACAGTAAGCCCGGCGAATCAACTCCCAGACCAAGGGAAACTACTCTTGTAATACCCGACTAGGTTTCCCGATTGTTCACATCAAGTGAGCCGGTTTACTCATATAAAAATAAACCCCAAATGATCAGGTTCCATACCACCAAATACGCGACACCGAAATTGCTCCTAATCCAGAGTTTTATTCCGGCGTTTTCTATTCTATCTCAAACAATAATATACTATTCTACCTTCTATATCATGGTTTGAAAATTGAAACTAAAATTGTCCTGCACGGACTTCACTCGAATCAACCCGAAAAATTCTGTCAAATTTTCCTAATTATTTACAAATAAAGCCACTACTCCCACTAACCGCTAAATTTATCCTTTATATCCGTATGTTTTGCTTTAATAAAACCGGAAATATTAAGCCAATATACCCGTCTAGAGGTTTCAAAAACCGAAAGCTCTCCGCTAAATTATTCGAAATTCAACATGGCGGCCGAAAAGAAAATGTCAGGATCCAAACAGCCAAGAACACGTGCGTTTCAGATTTCGCCCAACAAGGCTATATTTTAATTTTGCAATCAAAACTAGTCTTGTATTAGTTTACTTTGGCACCAGTTGAAGTAGGACCTGGTCCGGGAGAAGATGCGGCAGGCTTACCTGTGTATATCAGATCTTGCAAATCCCTCCGGCTGTATATCGTACCTCTGTCTCGTACGGCTGGATGTGGTCGACTGCCCAGAGTATAGGCACGGACTCTCCGATCTCCCGTTTTCAGCCTTCTAGCTTTTCATTGGCTGAAGGTCTTCGGGACATTCCGGCCATCTTCGCTGGTTCAACATGATCTCAGCGGCCACTACCACAGTTCTAATGTCAACGGTTCTCCTTATTTTGCCGACGAAAGGATTCGGATGGACTGACTCACTCACTCATTACCGGACAATTTGCGATCTGTAGCCTACTTCGTAGGAAAATATGACACCTTTAACCAAAACGATTTTTCAGTATCATTTTGGGCCAAACGCACCGCATTTCGATATGTAGGGCTCGTTTTGGTTAAAGGTGTCATATTTTATATATGAAGGGAATTCCCTTCAAGAATATCGCCAAAAATTGCAAAAACAAACGAATGCTTATTTTCTAATACTCGTAATATTTTTTGGACAAGTCTCTTCTCGGGTTAAATTGAGAATATGAAAATTCAGCATTTTCTCTCTCGAGCTAATAACTTTTCAAGTGAACGAGAGGAAATTATATTTTCGGTACGGTCAAACCGAACACCTCCTTTATTAACTGTCTGTTAGTGTATATATTGTTAATTTGTATGAATGAGTGTGTGATTCTTGTATATAGTGTTTTCCGCAGTCTGTTATTGGGTCTTCTGTCCTGTTGACTGTCCCAAACATTAAGCTTATGAAAATACATCTGGAGATACCCACTTAAGATTAGTGGGCGGGCACTGCAGTTGAGTCAAGCATGTTTATATAACACAGTGATGAATTCACAAGAATGTATTTCTCAAATATTATCGAAAATTATGTAAGGTTTAGACTTGGCTATGTGTTATTTCACTTGTCCGAAGAAACTACCGGTGAAGAAACTCCCTCTTAGTTTATGCCCGTTTTCTCCGTTAAACTTTTTACCGCCTTTTCACATTTACCTTTGAATAACTTTTATCTAAGCTACCCATGCTTTTAGTTGACCGTATCGCGTTTTCTGATTTATTCGAGAGAGAGAGAGAGAATTTTTAAGTCTTTACGTCGCATTCAGCAATATTTCAGCGATATATCGACGATCAAACAAAACTCTAAGTTTTCAATTCATCAACCCAGTAAACTAATGCGTTAAAACAGGTACAAACATTAAAATATGTACAACAAACCAATCTCTCTCAAATAATCTAAAATACGATCTTCTTTTACTCTGTTAAAAAGATCTTCCAGCGTAGTTGCTCGATAAAAAGTATCTCTTACAATCTTAAAATCTATGCAGTCTATGAGAATATGTTTCACCGTGAGATCTTCATGGCATGGAATACACCTTGGGACCGGCTCCTGTTTTAGGAAAAAATTCGTGAATTAATCGTGTATGACCGATCCTACATCGTCTAATCATGGCCTGACCGAAACGTTTCTGACTGTTCAGATGCGTATAACCACCAGGGTTTTTTTCAACTCGTGAAGATTGTTATTGTCCATAGTATCCCATAAAGATTGAAACAGCTTTTAGTCCAGTCAATCTGCGATTTGACCTAGAAAAAATTGCAACAGAATTGCGGTTTGCTGCAACTATTTCCCCAAACCACCCCGAACAACATATAAAAAATGTAGATGAATATAAGTGGGGGAAATTTTTTAATTTGCATAAATCCAAAATGGCCGTTCTGCGCAATATTTTCGGTCAATTTTACACAGTATACACTCTACCTTGGGAAGAGTTGCTCAAATTAAGCACTACAAATTAAAACAACTTCACATACATTCACACTGATAATATTTGTAGATACTTTGACCAAGCAAATAGCCAAGATGGCTGCCATTTTCAAGATGGCCGCTGTTCAGACAGTCGGATACCATCTCCAGCATATTAATCCGACGGTAACGGTGGTTCTTCAAGGAATGAAGGTAACGTTGATTCTTCAAAGAATGGAGATAACGGTGGCTCTTCAGGTAGGAAAGTAACGGTGATCCTTCAAAGAATGGAGGTAATGGTGGCCTTACATGTAAGAGGTTGCAACGGTGGTCTTTCAGGTATGAGGCAACGGTGGGCTTTTGGAAAGTGAGGTAAAGGTGATCCTTCAAGGAATAGTTGTAATGGTGGACTTTCAGGTGTGAAGGCAACGGTGGTCCTTCCGATATGGAGGTAACGGTGGTCCAACAAAGAATTGAAAAAAAAACGGTGGTCATTTTGATATGGAGGTAACAGTGATGCTTCAAACAATGGAGGTACTCGTGGTCCTTCAGTTATGAGGTTACGGTGGTCCTTCAGATATGAGGTAATGGTGGTCCTTCAGGTATGAAGAAAGGGTAGTCTTTCGGGAATGGAGGTATCGGTGGTCATTGAGATATGGAGGTAACGTCGATCTACCACGTATGGAGGTAACGATGGACCATCAAGTATGGAGGTAACGGTGGACCATCAGGTATGGAGATAACGGTGGACCATCAAGTATGGAGTTAACGGTGGAACATCAGGTATGGAGGTAACGTCGATCTACCACGTATGGAGGTAACTGTGGACCATCAAGTATGGAGGTAACGGTGGACCATCAGGTATGGAGGTAACGGTGGACCATCAGGTATGGAGGTAACAGCGATCCACCAGGTATGGAGATAACGGTGGACCATCAGCTATGGAGGTAACGGTGGACCATCAGGTATGGAGGTAACGGCGATCTACCAGGTATGGAGATAACGGTGGACCATCAGATATGGAGGAACGGTGGACCATCAGGTATGGAGGTAACGGCGATCTACCAGGTATGGAGGTAACGGAACACCTTCAGGTATGGAGGTAACGGTGGACCATCAGGTATGGAGGTAACGGCGATCTACCAGGTATGGAGGTAACGGTGGACCATCAGGTATAGAGGTAACAGTATTTTACAAATACAAGCGTCTAGTCCGTCGTTCAATATTCATCCGTCATTCATTAAAGAGGTAACGGAGATCCTTCAACGAATGGAGATAACGGTGGACCTGTAATGGTGGTCCTTCAGGTATGGCGGAAACGGTTTTCCTATAGATATGGAGGTACCCTTATGGAAGAGCAGTATATACTTCTGTGGAAGTATACACTGCCACTATACTTCCACAGACCTCCCCTCTACTGCGGTCATACTTCTGAAACTCTGTGCAATTTCAGCTCTTTTCTTTATACTGCCACTATACTTCTGGCACTTACACTCTTGCTTTGTGTACTGCTGCTATACTTCTACAACTTGATCACATAAAATATAAATTCTATACTTCTGGTATACTGCCAATACTTTAGCAAATTTGAATACATCAGGTGTATACTGCTGTTATACTGCTACAACTTCAGCTGTTTGCTGTGTACACTGCTGTTATACTTGTACAACTTGTCCTTACCAAAAAAGGCTTTTGACTTGAAACTATACTGCTGCTATACTTCAGTGAGAGGAATGCTGGGATAGGAATTCCTCATTAATTTGAAAAATAGGTCAACTGAATTTCCCTCCAGTGAGCACACAGTTGCTGTGTATCGCACATGGAGAGCAGATCTATGCAGTATGCCTCTTTTCTCTGTACAGCATTGTTCATGAACTGATGCATGTAAGTAGCATTAATATATTAGATGCCAATGGGAAGAATTCCTCTTTCATTACATTCCCCATATTTTTCCAATACTGTATATTTTTCAAACATACTGAGGCCAACATTATGGCATGTCTGATCTAAAATTTATCATGGCGAGAATATAGGGGGCGGTATCAGCCAGGGCAATCAGTTTATTTACACCCCAAAACATGTTTAGGCCTACCATGTTATAATACATCTCCATGTTATAATGTAGTAATATCCACCATTCATGTGTGTATGATACATGCATGTGTCAATTTTTCCTGAAGGTCGAGGATGCTTGTAAATACCATTTTTATTTAGGCCACACTTGGTATACGGGGCAATCTTGTACTGCTGCTATACTTCAGCCTGTCTACTGCCACTATGATGCAGGCACACTTCCACTCTACTTCTACCATACTGGCCATATACTTCTGTCTATGCTGCTAGCCCTCTTCCATTACACTGCCTCCATACTTCTGGGAAGGGTTACAGCAGCTTAATTAACATAATGTCAGCATACTGCAGTCATACTTCCACTATACTTCTACCATACTGCTACCATATTGGCCATATACTTCTGTCTATGCTGCCAGCCCTCTGCCATCACACTGCCTCCATACTTCTGTGAAGGGTTACAGCAGCTTAATTAACATAATGTCAGCATACTGCAGTCATACTTCCACTATACTTCTACCATACTGCTACCATACTGGCCATATACTTCTGTCTATGCTGCCAGCCCTCTGCCATCACACTGCCTCCATACTTCTGTGAAGGGTTACAGCAGCTTAATTAACATAATGTCAGCATACTGCCACCATAATTCTACCATACTTCTGCAACACTTCTACAACTCACAAATTCAGTCTAACATACAACCAATTGTCTTGAGAAAAACAATCTCATGGAAGTATGCTGGCAGTATATACTTCTGTCATACTGCCATTATACTTTCAGCTGCTACTGCCACTGTACTTCTATTCTACTGAGGGTATACTTCCATTTCGTAAGGGTAACGCGGGACCTTCAGTTATGGAGGTAAGGGCGACCATTCAAAGAATGGGGGCAACGTTGGACCTTCAGGTGTAAAGTTTACGCTGCTCCTTCAAGGAATAGAAGCAACTTTTCCCCTTCAAGGAATGAAAGTAACGGTGGACCTTCAGTTATGGAAGTAACGCTGGAAATGGTCGTAATGGTGGACCTACAAACGGTGGTCCTTCAGTTATGTGGATAACAATGGTCGTTCAAGAATGGAGGTAACGGTGGACGTATGGAAGTAACGGTGGTCCTTCCATTATGGAGGTAACGGTGGTCCTTCGGTTATGGAGGTAATGGTGGATCTTCAGTTATGTAGAGTACGGTGGTCCTTCAAGTAATGGTGGTAACGTTTGAACTATATAAGTAACAGTGATTTTTGTGGTATGGAAGCGACGGTAGACCCCTAGGAATGGAAGTAACGGTGGTCCTACAATTATGGAGGTAACGGTGGCCCTTCAGTTATAAAGGTAATGATGGATCTTCAGTTATGTGGATAACAATGGTCCTTCAAGTAATGGAGGTAACGTTTGAACGTCAGGTATACAAGTAACGGTGATCCTTGGGGTACGGAAGCAACGGTAGACCGCCAGGAATAGAGGTACCGGTAACGGTGATCCTTCGAGCAATATAGGAAAGGGTGGTCCTTCAAGGAATGGAGGTAACGGTAGACATAATTCATATATGCAGGTAACGGTGGTCCTCCAGTAATGGAGGTAAGGAACATCCTTGAACAAAGGGAGGTAACGGTAGTCAGTCAGGCATGAAGGTAACGGTGAATCTTCCATGCATGGATGTAACGGTGGACATGTATAGAGGTAAAGATGTTTCTTCAAGGAATGCGGAAAACCGCGCTCCTTCAGATATGAAGGTAAAGGTGGTCATTCAAGGAATTAAAGAATTCAGGAGATATTGTTTATTTTGCTTATCTGGTCTCGAGAATGTTCGAATTCGGCGGCCATCCTCGGGTAATTATCGATACGGGTAGGTAGGGCATAATCAAACTCGTTTGATCGATTTCATCTATGTACTATTTCTGCTTCGCTTTGTTCCTCAAGACAACTCTGTCACTATTTACATCCTTCATATTATACATGTCTCTATACTCCATATCACGAGGTCACAAATGTGAAGCGGAACTCCTGAAAGTAAGACTGATGACGGGTTATCGCTATGGCAGACCCGCTATCTGCCATGGTACGACTTTGTCAGACGAACCATGGCTGGGAATGATGCTACTCTAAAGAGAGAACATGGATCAGACAGTTATAACATAGCAGTTGTCCATTTAACCCTATCTGGCCTGGGCGATTTGTGGTGTACCGCAGCCTGGGAGAATGGAGGGGGAGTGACCCTACATATTTTCGCTATCGCTGAGGCTAGAGGGCTGATACTTACCACACTATATCTTTGGATCGAGCTCTACAAGAAAATGTAAAATAAAAATCCACGACACCGCCATGATGATGTCACAGTGACGTCATTTTCAAAAAGAGCATTTTTGGGGCGATTTTTCGACCAGAATACAGATACACTTGACCACAATGGCCAGGCATTGGCGGAGGTAAAATTCTGGGTAATCTTCATGGCTGATGTCAAAAGTTCATTGTAGGGTAGTTCTGGTCAGCAAAATCAGATTTGATGTGATCAAAATTATATACAAAGACACAAACATTATTCATATCGGACACAGACATCTATTTCTCTGTCAGATGTACTGGCAGAAGAATAGCGGCCATCTTGGAAAATGGCGACCATTTTGAACTTTGAGCAGAGAAATGTCTTCCACCTTCATCCGTTGTCAATTATTTATGCGAAGATGTATATTAGCGCAAACCTTCATTTGAAAATACATTCCCTGAATGTAATATCCGCATGAATATGTGGACAGAAAACATGCAATGCGCGGCCATCTTGGATTTATGCAAATTACAAATTTTCCCTTGGCTACATCAATCTACATTTTTGATATGTTGTTCGGAATCACTTCCGAGGTTATTTACCGCAAACCCCGTTTCTGTTGCAGTTTTTTCTAGGTTTGGTGATTTTCTCGCTAGATTGACTGGACTATTTCTTACATAAGCGCAGATAGATGGTCTGAAATCACTGTATGGAATTCCAACAGGATCAGCATCTTCATCCAGAGCTGCCTTTGCCATTTTATCAGCTTCAGTATTGCCTTTTATGTCAACGTGACTAGGCACCCAACAAAACACAATATCTATTTGTTGATCAAATCTAGTGTCATATAGTTGTAGAATTTTCAAGATGGTGGGATGAGTTGAATTTCCACTTTTAATCGTTTTAAGGCATGATATTGAATCCGAGAATATGACCTATTGTTTCCTTCTATTCTGATTTATTCGAATTATTAATGGTTACTATCATGTATTCATTCCAGCACAAAATGGTAAAACAATTGAGGAACTCTGTGGTTAGGCATGAAAACGATGTGGTGAGAACATAAAAATGTTGAAATATTTTTTTAAGAGTTGTAGTAGTTATTAACAAGGGAATTGGAAGACTACATTTTCACAAATTTCTCCATTTAAATTCAAATAATTGTGATGCGGAATTCAGAATTTCAAAATGATGAAGAAAAAATATTCTCTCAGTGAACATCATTCAGGAAATATTTAACTTATTTTGGTGAAATTTCTTTTGGAAATTAATTGGAAAACATTATTAATATTTTGTATACGGCGACTGTCTGCTAAATATCGGTGCTTGGGCATCCACTCATCTAACAACATTATTAGAACAAGTCAAAATAACTTAATAACTTTTAGGGTTATTACCATGATTACACGAGTCTATTTAGTTTATTAGATTTTGTACAGACAGCTTATTTAGTTGTAAACCTTGATGCTTGGTGAATGAGAAAAATCGCATTGAGCCTTTCCCAGTAATGCAAAAGCAACCTTTACACAGAAGTATTATATGTGAGAAGAGTAAACAGAAAGAGAATGCTTCATCAGTTCTGTGGTCGAATCGCTCTGAGGCAAACTCATATGAAAATCGTACATGTTTGACTTTTTCAATAACATACACAAAAACAGTTTGTTGGAGGCAAGAACAGTCATAATAATTGAACTAGCGATGACGACAGACCAGAAAGATAATGTTATAATAACCAAAGTACACATTTATATTTGAAATACAATAACTATCACTATGATATTAATCAGTGGCAAGACTTCGTAATGGTTACGGAAAGGAGTTGATGAGTACACAAGTGTTGAGTACAGAGATATAATCGAGATCAAAGAAAAGTTGTTACCGATACAGGGTGACGGGGTATGTGGTCTACACAATAATGTCCTTTGATGTATTGTTTTTTATATTACAGTGTCGATGATTGCGTCTGATAGAAAACGCACATTCGAGCAATAACTCATTCCAACAATTATGGTCACGTTCTGTGATACACAATAGGCTTGTGAACGAATTCATGACAAGATATATCAATGATTCTTGAAGAAAATAACACAATTATGACCGTGTGTTGGCACGTTTGTCGTTAAGGGTTGTGCAATTCAGCTATATCGCAAGAATATACAAAAGAGCATTGAAACATGAACATTGGTTCATTGGAACATACTTCCTGTGTATTATATTTATCGGTGCATGGATACATGAGAAAACTACGTTTACCAGACTCATGTGTGTCTTCTCCTCCATAGAACGGACGGTTGGTTATACTCACCTGAACAGTCATAAACGTTTCGACCAGGCCATGATTAGACGATGCAGGATCGGTCACAGACGATTTACTCATGAATATTTACTAAAACAGGAGCCGATTCCAAGGTGTATACCTTGCCATGAAGATCTCACGGTGAAACATATTCTCATAGACTGCATAGATTTTAAGACTGTAAGAGATACTTTTTATCAAGCGGCTACGCTGGAGGATCTTTTTAGCAGAGTGAAAGAGGATTGTATTTTAGGTTATTTGAGAGAGATTGGTTTGTTGTACAAATTTTAATGTTTGTACCTGTTTTAACGCATTAGTTTACCGAGTTTTTGAATTGATTACTTAGAATTTTGTTTGATCGTCGCTATATAGCTGAAATATTGCTGAATGCGACGTTAAACCCTAATTCTCTCTCTCTCTCTCCTCCATAGAACGGAGATACCCATAAGTGCATCGAAAAATAATACATTTTGATAATATGGCTTTACTTTAGCATCCGGATTGTCGTCGAACCATCTGAACCTTACAATTATATAATAGTATTTCTCACGTGAAAATTGGGAAACATATTTTATTTCACATCAGACTGTTAAAAACTAATTTATTATGTAGTTTTTCCGAAGAAAACGCATGAATAAAAAATTCAAAAACATTGACAGAAAAATCGACCAAAAAATATCTTCTTACAGATGACGTTTCTGTGACGTCATCATAGCGGCCATCTTAGGTTATTTTTACATTTTCTGGTAGCGGCTGATTCAAGGGTATAGTATGTTCAGTTCCAGTTCCCTAGCTCGAGGGATAAAAAAAAATATTTAGTGGGCCGAAATGACCGTGGAAATCCCACAAAAGGCCAGGCTAGATCGATTTAAACGGGTGTCTCAGTACAGCACCGAATATCCTCAAATCACACGATTTACGCCTGTTTTAGAATGGCGTGTTTGGAGAACACGTTGTGTGACACTGGACTGTTTAATTAATATGTATCATATAAGCTGAGATATAAGAAACTTTGCAGTTCGGTACTAGCATTTGCGATCTGTACAATGAAATACCATTGAGATTAAGTACATGGCGGTCTTTGGGTGCCTTCACTTCAATGTTTCAGGTATGATGCGCTTCTTTAAATACTGAGTCATTCCAGCGTTCGAAATTATCAGTCTTGTTCGCATTGTGTGGTACTCAATAGGATGGTGAACGACATGGTGGGTTTTCAATTCTGTTGAGCTAATCTAAAATGTGTGAACAGTGCTGATTGTTTCCACACGCGATGAACGAGCCGAAACAATATCCTGGAGATATGAAAGCGTTAAATTGTAAACAACCAAGATTACCGCTGTCATGAACACCAACTACAAGAGTCTAGTACCTCATTCAATATTTAGCCGTCGTCCATTAATGAATTTCCGCGTCCATTATCCCAAGACCTAATTCGTATAATAGCATCAGCAACAGATTAAGAAAAGACTGATTTCCTGCAAGAGAGAAGCGATCAATAGTTTTCTATGATACCGGAAAGAGATGATGTTCCCGATATCAAATCTGTATAGAGAATGATGTATCTCAGTCACGCAGTCAGACGGCTTATCCTCTGATTTCAGTTGCAATGTCTTCTACGAATCCATGTGTTCGTTCTAGCAGTGTTTCCAGTTGCATGGATAGGACTGTACGATGTTGACCATCCATCTGTCGGATGCGACTCCAGACAGATAACCTTATCAGAGTATAATTGTGTAACCACCCTAAATTGCAGAACATTTGCGATTAGGGACAATCTTTACTCTCATTACCCGTTATACCGGTAAGGTGATTATGCACATATTGGCGTCCCAACAGAGAGCCACACTACAGGACACAATAAAACATCCAGTAATCACTGCATGGCTTCGATGGAAATGACAGGATATATATATCATAACCGCACATCACTGATTATTGAAACTGATATATTTGCTCAGTCTCATAAATTGAGATTGAATCATAAAGGCAATACTTCCTCACAGTACTTCATATATCTGGTAATCAGCAAAGCAATTTTCAAACAAATGATCGACTGGTACAGTCTAGTTGGTACATTCAATTTGTTTTTTATTATGTTTTCCTATTTTCAGTTTCATTCCGTCTGCAAGATTTCTTGAATTACATAAACAATGGTCACTATTATACATAAGTGTTGTGTAATCTGACGTCAAGGGAAAATGAGAAAATCCCGTGATTAATGGTGCAAACGAGAAGACTATTCATTATATCAGTGCTACCAGCTTGTCTTATACATTGCGCAAGGTACATGTAATGCACACGATGTATAGGCTTTAATATTACAGCCATTTCTGCAGCCTAGCCCATGGACAGAATATTACTGCCATATCAAGATGACATTCGTCATGATTCTTTATCAGAATATTTTCCTTTAATGTCACAGCTGGCACCTTTGGCATCAATTTTATTGCAACTATACTATAGTACAAGTAATTCAAATAAGGGTATTTCATAAGAAAGTGATCAGAAAACAGAAAAGCTTGTAAGAGCCGTATATTTGTGTGACTTATTTGAACTACCGACAAATCATTAAAACGCTGACCATTCTTATGAATCCTGTATTATTAGTTCTATTTCTTGTCTCTCTCGTTCTCAATACTTTTCTCTGTTTGTAATGACCCTATTCCTACATCAAACAAGGCCCATGAAAACAGCAGCACTAAACAGCCTTTTGCAATATAGATTAGCTTTTTATCTGAGGATCACAATTGTCCGTGGAATCATGATATATTGGATGAAAGAAATATTGGAAATATTAATTGAGCGCAAATGTTCTTCATTTGAAGGAATTTGGCAAACAGAAAACGATATCCCGATTTTGATGATTCGGTGCCGTTGTCCATTGCCTACACTGGAATAGAAACAAGAGCCTAGTTGAGCCTATTCGTCAGGTAAGGAAAACACAATAGGCGACTACATGTAGGGAACTTCTGTTGAACCCGACAAGCTGTATTGGACACGATGAAGAACTGTCCCCTAATTGGCACTATCGACTACGTTATTCAAATTCGATGAGTTGCTCGTGGTTAGTGACCTTGACGTTTTGACTTCACTCTTGGTACCCGACACATCGCTTCCCACTAATGCATCTAGTCACATATACTGTTCAATAATTTCAGGTCTAGAGGCCAGCGTGACCTTGAGCTGTTACCTGTTCGACTTTTTTCAATTCCAGTACTTGTCCTATCGTCTCGCACTGATATATCCACTAAAACAAATATTTGAATTTGATGATTTCCTAAGCTTTTGTCTGAAATTATCTTGACCTTTGGTCTCGATTTTGTTTTAGGCACCCCACATCAGTGTGACCTCAAAGTTACCCTGGTGAAATTTGAGATGAATTGGTCAATTTGTTAAAAAGATAAGGAACTAAATATCGAAAATCGGAAGGAGAAGGAGGAGGAAGCAAATGTGCATTCCATAGGTGAAAGCGATAGCTATAACCATTATAACGTTATGATCGCAACAGCTTGAATATGAAATTGGCAAGTAGTTGTGGATGGTCGCATTAGCCGTGTTTAGCTTCAGAACATCCGAATTTCACGGTAACTTTGCCGGATAACTTTATGTTACTAACTTTTGACTAAATTGTTTCGGGTAACTGGACAAAAGTTAATCGAAGATGGTATCGAGAACATAATACATTAGCAAGATATTGAATCAAGCTATTTGCGTTTTCTGACCAGTGAATTGTGCCCTTTAAGGAAGCGTCTCCAAATATCGTTCGGTTTTTCGTCGAGAACTCTGTGATATTTTCTCGATATCACGAATTCCAAAGAGGACAGAGATTAGATATTTATTTCACAAAACTCGAATGGTTCGCTTTATTGATCGGTTTTCATTCGAGAATTTTTTCTCGAAAGAAAAACGATATCGTGAATCACTCGAGGATCCTTCCAGAATTGTTCTCAGTGGAGAAAAAACGATGAAAAACCGATTGAAAGTAGTGCCGCTTTTCTCTTCGCCTAGCCTGGTACCCTATCATGTTACACTGCTGACATATACCCGTACATGTAGACTAGGGAACCAGGCTACTGGTTCTACGCACAACTAAATATCTCATGCATGGTTCGGCCCCACTGATACACCCAAAATACACTAATTCACAGAAGTGTATTCCCAATGTATACGGCCGTTATTATAGATAAATCATGTTTGAAAACACAACATAATGCCGACGATATTTCCGGTTTGATTTTAAATAGTCAAGATCGGAGATGGATCGTTTGGTCGGTCAGATGTTCAACCAGACTGGTAATCGCTGGAAGAAGTAACACAATAAAGCTTATGAAAATGTGATAATTCAATACAGTCTCTTTTAAAATCGCGATGACATGGTATTAAAGTTGGCATTACATTGTTAAAGCGGCAGATACAGTTAAATGTTACCTGGGCATATACTTTATGTAGCACCCTCACACATAGCGGCGTAATAGCTGTTAATCTGTGAATGACGTAATTGTATTTATTCGCCTCTTGATGGTTTCGCGATAATCTCTCGAAGCTTTCTCGATCAAAATTTCTCGACATTCTGTCGATCAACATAAAACCGTTGATTCTCGATGGGTCAGAAAAGACGAATAAAAAACGATATCGAGAAAATCGATCGAGAATTTTGAAAACGATTTCGATTTTTTCATAATTTTCTCTCGACATTCTCTCAAAGAATTCCCAATGTGATCGGGATTTCTTCGAGAAAACCAAAGAAAATTCTCGATTGAAGGAAAAACGATTAATGGAGACGCTTCCCAAATGTAGAACAAACTAAAATTAAACTGTCTCGATGGCAACTAGGCCTAGCCATATCAACAATCAGGCCTCGTCAGATTAAACGGGATAACACAAATCACCAAACATAGCGTCGAAGATCATCCGATTCCATGGTTTACGCTTCATATGGAATGGCTCTGTGGATATAGGGTCGTTATGGTACTTAATGACCATGCTGGCCTTTTGTATCACTCTCGTGACATCGAGTTGGCCTCTTCATCTCATCATATTCCAGCGGATCATCCACGAGGTCTATTATAGTCTTAGCGTGTAGCTCCAAGGCTGAATCGCCAGCCATAACATTATATCATCTAAAGATCCGACAATCTCATGTCGTTCACGGGTACTTAATGTTTCTTTGCTCCAGAGTTTGATGGCTGAAATTGTAGGTTGTCGGAAATGTCGACCAAAACGTATGGATCTCTCGCGTTTATTCGCTGAATAGTCTAACGGGTGAATTTTGTGGTCGATCGAACGTGTAATGCTGATACTGACACTACGTTTGGGGAGGAAAATGTCTGTGAGAGACTTTTATTGACCAGCAAAGATAGACTGTTGATTCGGTGTCAGATCTGCCTCATCTCCCCTGTTTATATTTATTACTCTAGATATTACTTTATTTTTATTTTTGAACGGGAAACATCTTGTGTTTTCTTGTGTTGGGCATTGCAGGTTAGTTTTACTGGGTATTCTTGCATTTACCAGGTTTACCTCATGTTGAGGCGTTTACTCCATCAGCCGTCCTTGATTCTCAACCATTAACATCAGATGAGTTATTTGTTTAAGCTGACATCATCACAGCTCCCGAGCTAGCGTATCTAATTCCGCAAAAGCCGATGCTAGGGGTCGTGTGGATACGTCACTCTCGACATGAACAGCTGCTATAAAAGCGGCTGAGATATACCAAGGTTACGTCCGAGGTCTGAATGTGAGGGAAGCTTTTCCTATATACATGTAGTCATATGGCTGATTTTTAGTCGCCAGATGTCATCAGTTGTTCGTACCGCCTGTATATCGCTCCAATTTATTATCATTTCATTCATCCGAATCATGAATTGTTGCTAACTGTCATACGAGACAAGTCTTTCAATTATTGCCGGGGAACTGCTTCATGGACGGCGACGTTTGAATATTAAATATCGGATCTGACGCTTGCTGAGAAAGAAAATCCCTGGAAACAATGTGATTTGTCATATGATAATCTTTGGAAAAGGTAAATCATCTTCACTGGGTATAAAGATAGGAATCGGACATTCTTTCCTACCAGATATTCTTTCCTTTTACACAGGTGCGGAGACACATGTTGGTTCACTTTTCTTTTGAATGGCCACAAATACCAGCTGAATTTAATGTGGATTGTAAACAACATCCTGTCTCTTCGATACTGTATTCCAAAGTTATGAACAGCTTGGTATGTCCAGAAAGCTGTTTCAAAGATCCGAGTCGAAATGTACTCATATCCTGTATTGTTTTTTTTTTTAATTTTTTTTTTTTTTATTTGCCCCGATGTATTCTCTATTTTTTGTATCCCACCGTCATACCAGAATATATATACTGCAGATAAATTTATCAGCACAGAAAGTAATTAGATTAATAAATCGTTGTTAATGCGGCATTATTCCAATGTTCCACGTAGCCGACAGCTGATCATTCAGTCTATAGCTACTTCTAAAGCAACTGGAACAGACTCCCCGGATCTCTGCAAAGCTTTTAAAGATTTCCAGCAAATATATTGTTGTACCATTGACTCATGTTTTTAATATGTCAATTACTACTGGTATATTTGTGGACGAATGGAAACTGGCACGTGTTACGCCACTCCATAAGTCCGGTGATCCATCTGACGTTACAAACTATCGTCCAATTAGTATTTGACCTTCTGTCAGTAAGATTATTGAACGACATGTTCATAACTGATTTTATGACTTTTTAGAAGAAAACAAATGTCTTAACCCAAATTAGTCTGGTTTTAGACCCAAACATTCATGTGAATCAGCTCTTCTAAATGTTGTTCACAGATGGTTACACAATATCGACAATGGATTTTTACTGGAGTTTTATTTTTAGACCTCAGCAAAGCTTTTGACACTGTAAACCACCAAGTTTTAGTACATAAGTTATCGTTTTATGGTGTAAATAATTGTGTTTTAAACTGGTTCAAATCTTACTTAAATGATAGAAGACAACTTTTTTCATGGAAGGGGAAATCCTCCGATTTTAAGCCTGTAAATATTGGTGTACCCCAAGGTTCTATCCTTGGACCATTACTTTTTATCCTGTACATAAACGACCTTCCAGATCATATGACCTGTACAAGTATTGACATGTATGCTGATGACAGTACACAAGATTGTTCAGGTACAAATGTCAATGAAATTGAGACTAAGCTGAATGCTGTTTTTAAGATTGTACATACATAGATGCAAGAGAATAAACTTAGTCTGAACATTTTAGAAAACCAAATGTATGTTGATAGGCTCAGCTCAGAAACTTTTAATAGTTAGAGATTTGTGTATCTATATTAACGATACTATGATTGAAACTGTTACAGAGAATAAGCTATTGGGCGTTATAATAGATAGAACCCTCACGTGGAAAGATCAACTGGTAAACCTATGTACAAAGATATCTAGAAAATTGGGTATGTTAAAACGAATGTCAGTATGTTCCACAGTCTGTAACCAAACAACTGTATAACTCTTTAATATTTCCAAATTTTGAATATTGTTCACCTGTTTGGGGTATTGTTCAAAACAAACAGCATTTAAAGAATTTATATAAGCTACAGAAACGAGCGGCTCGCATCATATTGAAACCTGATGATATTTATACACCAACTGTTGTTCTTTTTAAACAATTAAACTGGATGACTTTAGAAGATCGTATTTCTTATAAACGCTCTGTTTTAGCATATAAAGTTTTTAACAACATGGCTCCTGGGTATTTGAATAAATTCATTCATGTGAGAAACGTACATAGTCGTACAACCAGGAGCTCTGAAAACAATCAATTGTATATTAGAAGACCCAGGACCGAATATTTTAAAAGAAGTTTTATTTATTCTGCTTCTATTTTATGGAATGGGCTGCATGTCCAAGTTAGGAATGCACCATCTTTATCAGTTTTTAAACGCCTTTACATTAAACAATATTTTCAGAAACAAATTATATGAGATTCTTAGCATAAACTGTATATTTGTTTTACTGTTCTTAAGCCTAATAATTGCATAACATCTTTTAATAATTTAGTACCATATATTCTACTTTAAGCTGCTTTACAAAAACAATATTTTACCAAATATCCTATATCAGATTTTTAGTATCCTGTATCTTATAAACGTCATGTTTTCGCATATGAAGTCTATTTACATATTTTAGTGTTGTTTGCCGTTTTACCGTATTGTTTGTTTTTGTTTTAAATTATGTATATATATATATTTCTTTCCATGATTTTTATTGATCATGCTAACCGATTTTACTAAATATGTATATATGTTTTAAGCAGGCCCACGATGTATACTAGCTTTGTGCTAATTGTATATACCCTGGATAAATAAAGGATCTATCTATCTATCTATCTATCTATCTATAATAAACAAATTGCTTATGGATAACAACTTCTAGTTTATTCAAAACGACATTTCGATACAGGTACTAGTATCGTTTTCAAGTCAATGAAATATCAGCACATCTAAGCATCAAAATACTGAAGTGCTCATTAAATTTAATGACGGCCTTATTGAATATTATAGTGTTTTTATGAAGTGTAAAAATAAATATCGGAACAGTATTACGCGATAATATTCAAGAAGAAGTTCATTAACTCCATAATTGCAAATTAATAATTACACCCCACCCAGTTTAGATGCAAGATGGCAAGCTTTTGCCATGTTGATGGGTAGAATTTCCTGAACGGCTTCCAAACCAGGCTGTCCATTCGTGAGATGCAACTGTTCGAACGTCAAATGCACAAGAAAAGAATCATTCGTCACCGAGGATAAGACTTCGTCCGTTGCACATGGCGGAAATAGATCACGACACAGTTAAGCTAAATCCAATAAATATCCTGAGCGGTCAGGCGCGTGAAATATTACATGAAAACTTACAAATTTCCCCGTTATACTGGATAATGGGAATATTGCTGCTCCTATGGATTTGCACACCTTTCGATAAATTGATGAGGTTAAGAAAATAAAATAATCAATGAAAATGCAAATATCAATGCAAATATCAACAGGATCAAGTTATCTTTTGATACGACCTAACATTTATTACCGGTATTTATCATAATGTTCTTAAAAATAAATTCGGGAACCTACTGTAAACATGCGTAGGCCTAATTCAGGTAATGAACATTTATTTCACTTGTTCAGCAAAGAGAAATTTTCTTGGACAGTGGAAATCAACCGTGTCGCTGTGCAAACACGGTCACTACAAATCTTTCTCACCCCGGTTCTCTCAGTCCATAATGATAGAGCAACATAATCACCCCTCTGCCAGAAAATTATAAATTAATGCTACAACGTTATCTATGTAATCAAGCATGCATACCTATCTACTTCCCGAAAAACCGATTCTTCAAAAATATCAATGGCATCAATATTATGCGATCCTCAAATGAATCTACATTGACTTACGATAATGCAATTGCCAGACGGATTAAACTGGGCTTTCATTTTACTTCCGGCAGTGTCATATTTTCTTCAAAGATAAATGTAACAGAGGAAGAATCGTTGCTGTCGATATTCCCGGTTAAACATTTTTTTGTTTTGTTTTCAAATAGTTTTGTAGATATATTTGTATATTAAGTTAATGTGCCTATATGTACATGTATAGTGCTATATGCACTAATCTGTGGACTTTTTGGGTACGTCTTCCATGTAAGAGATCACGAAACGAATAATGGGGCCCCTCCCCCCAACAATACAAAAGGAAACAATTATAAGGGTAGTGAATGGGTCAGAGTTGAGCTTTCTTTTCCCTGTGAGACAGTTTGCAGAATATGAAAGGATATATTCTGCCGGACGACAGATTGCTGCGACAGTTAGGAACTATTTGTCCTGAACGACAGATTGCTGCGACAGTTTGAACCTCTTTCTTTGGCGACAGTTTGCAGCGACACTTTGAAACCTTTTCCTCGGCCATAGCTTGCAGCGCCACTTTGGCAAGGTATATTATCTCGGACGACAGATTGCTGCGACAGTTTGAAACTGTTTTTCCTGTGCGACAGATTGCAGCGACACATTGAAACCATTTTTCCTGAGCGACAGATTGCAGCGACACTTTGACAAGGTGTATTTCCTCAGGCGACAGTTTGCAGCGACACTTTGGAAGGTATATTTTCTCGGATGACAGATTGCTGCGACAGTTTGAAACCATTTTTCCCGAGCGACAGTTTGCAGCGACACTTTGACCAGCTATATTCTGTGGGACGACAGATTGCTGCGACAGTTTGAAACTGTTTTTCTTGAACGACAGATTGCTGCGACAGTTTGAGACAAAGCGGTTGACCTGTCTATTTCATTCGGGGAAGAACTGGTGGGGTCATGTCTTTCAACCTCGACTGTGAAGTCAAAACAAACACGGCTATCAACATCAGAGATCAAAACAATCCAACAGGATGCAATATATGACATCTGCTATTCTCTCAGATGTGGGCGAGTGTCAAAGCGGTGTTAGGGAGGAATGTATGTGAGGTCGAGTGTCAAAGCGGTGTTAGGGAGGAATGTATGTGAAGTCGAGTGTCAAAGCGGTGTTAGAGAGGAATGTACGTGAGGTCGTGTGTCAAAGCGGTGTTAGGGACGAATGTATGTGAAGACGAGTGTCAAAGCGGTGTTGGGGAGGAATGTATGTGAGGTCGAGTGTCAAAGCGGTGTTAGGGAGGAATGTACGTGAAGTAGAGTGTCAAAGCGGTGTTAGGGAGGAATGTATGTCGGGTCGAGTGTCAAAGCGGCATTAGGACTTAGGGTTAGGTATGGTTCATAACTATCAGGTTTAGGGTCATTTCAGTTATAGAAGTCATATAATTTCTCCACCAAAGCGTAACTAGGGTAATGTCGAAGCTGGGTGTTCTGCATGAGTGTGCTTCAGGTTGACTTTCAAAGCACTCTTACGAAGGAATGTATCTGAAGTGCAGTGTCAAAGCGGTGTTAGGGAGGAATGTACATGGAGTCGAGTGTCAAAGCGGTGTTAGGGAGGAATGTATGTCAAGTCGAGTGTCAAAGCGGTGTTAGGGAGGAATGTACATGAAGTTGAGTGTCAAAGCGGTGTTAGGGAGGAATGTATGTGAGGTCGACTGTCAAAGCGGTGTTAGGGAGGAATGTATGTGAGGTCGAGTGTCAAAGCAGTGTTAGGGAGGAATGTATGTGAAGTCGAGTGTCAAAGTGGTGTTAGGGAGGAATGTATGTGAGGTCGAGTGTTAAAGCGGTGTTAGGGAGGAATGTACGTGAAGTCAAGTGTCAAAGCGGTGTTAGGGAGGAATGTACGTGAGGTCGTGTGTCAAAGCGGTGTTAGGGAGGAATGTACATGGAGTGGAGAAGTTGAGTGTCAAAGCAGTGTTAGGGAGGAATGTACATGAAGTCGAGTGTCAAAGCGGTGTTAGGGAGGAATGTATGGGAGGTCGACTGTCAAAGCGGTGTTAGGGAGGAATGTATGTGAGGTCGAGTGTCAAAGCCGTGTTAGGGAAGAATGTATGTGAAGTTGAGTGTCAAAGCAGTGTTAGGGAGGAATGTACATGAAGTCGAGTGTCAAAGCGGTGTTAGGGAGTAGGGAGGAATGTACATGGAGTCGAGTGTCGAAGCGGTGTTAGGGAGGAATGTATGTGAAGTTGAGTGTCAAAGCAGTGTTAGGGAGGAATGTACATGAAGTCGAGTGTCAAAGCGGTGTTAGGGAGGAATGTATGTGAGGTCGACTGTCAAAACGGTGTTAGGGAGGAATGTATGTGAGGTCGAGTGTCAAAGCCGTGTTAGGGAGGAATGTATGTGAAGTCGAGTGTCAAAGCAGTGTTAGGCAGGAACGTATGTGAAGTCGAGTGTCAAAGCGGTGTTACGGAGGAATGTATGTGAGGTGGAGTGTCAAAGCGGTGTTAGGGAGGAATGTATATGAGGTCGAGTGTCAAAGCGATGTTAGGGACGAATGTACGTGATGTCGAGTGTCAAAGCGGTGTTAGGGAGGAATGTATGTGAGGTCAAGTGTCAAAGCGGGATTAGGACTTAGGGTCAGGTATGCTCCGTAACTATCAGGTTTAGGGTCGTTTCAGCTATACAAGTCAGATAATTTCTCCATCAAAGCATAACTAGGCTAATGTCAAAGCTGAGTGTCCGTCATGAGTGTGCTTGAAGTTGACTTTCAAAGCACTGTTCTAGCGGTATTGTCGTTATCAAGTACGTCCGTCCATCCGTACGTACATGTACATAGTGAGATCTCTGCAAAACGGTTTCATCACCGATCAATTCCAAATTTGATATGCTCACTTATCTAGTCAGTGGCCAGAAGGCTATTGAATTTCGACCTGATTGGGCGGAAACCTTGGAGCCCATCTTTAACTTTTGGAAAATCGTTAGATCAGCATTCAGGGATGTACGGTGCCAGTGTTCACATGTGCAATCCATCTCCAAACAGAACATACCCGGTCAAGGTGTCGCTGCAATCTGGTGCTCGGGAAACACAGTTTCAAACTGTCGCAGCAATCTGTTGCTCAGGAAAAACGGTTTCAAACTGTCGCAGCAATCTGTCGTTTGAGAGAATATACCTTGTCAAAGTGTCGCTGCAATGTCGCTCAGGAAAAATGGTCTCAAACTGTCGCAGCAATCTGTCGTTCAAGAAAAACAGTTTCAAACTGTCGCAGCAATCTGTCGTCCCACATAATATAGCTGGTCAAAGTGTCGCTGCAAACTGTCGCTCAGGAAAAATGATTTCAAACTGTCGCAGCAATCTGTCATCAGAGAGAATATACCTTCCAAAAGTGTCGCTGCAAACTGTCGCCTGAGGAAATACACCTTGTCAAAGTGTCGCTGCAATCTGTCACTCAGGAAAAATGGTTTTAATGTGTCGCTGCAATCTGCCGCTCGGGAAAAACAGTTTCAAACTGTCGCAGCAATCTGTCGCTCAGGAAAAACGGTTTCAAACTGTCGCAGCAATCTGTCGTTTGAGAGAATATACCTTGTCAAAGTGTCGCTGCAATATGTCGCTCAGGAAAAATGGTCTCAAACTGTCGCAGCAATCTGTCGTTCAAGAAAAACAGTTTCAAACTGTCGCAGCAATCTGTCGTCCCACAGAATATAGCTGGTCAAAGTGTCGCTGCAAACTGTCGCTCGGGGAAAAATGGTTTCAAACTGTCGCAGCAATCTGTCATCCGAGAGAATATACCTTCCAAAAGTGTCCCTGCAAACTGTCACCTGAGGAAATACACCTTGTCAAAGTGTCGCTGCAATCTGTCGCTCAGGAAAAATGGTTTCAATGTGTCGCTGCAATCTGTCGCACAGGAAAAACAGTTTCAAACTGTGGCAGCAATCTGTCGTCCGAGATAATATACCTTGCCAAAGTGCCCCTGCAAGCTATCACTGAGGAAACACAGATTCAAACTGTCGCAGCAATCTGTCATCCCACAGAATATACCCGGTCAAAGTGTCGCTGCAATCTGGCGCTCGGGAAAAACAGTTTCAAACTGTCGCAGCAATCTGTCGCTCAGGAAAAACAGTTTCAAACTGTCGCAGCAATCTGTCGTTTGAGAGAATATACCTTGTCAAAGTGTCGCTGCAATATGTCGCTCAGGAAAAATGGTCTCAAACTGTCGCAGCAATCTGTCATTCAAGAAAAACAGTTTCAAACTGTCGCAGCAATCTGTCGTTCAGGAAAAACGGTTTCAAACTGTCGCAGCAATCTGTCGTTTGAGAGAATATACCTTGTCAAAGTGTCGCTGCAATATGTCGCTCAGGAAAAATGGTCTCAATGTGTCGCAGCAATCTGTCGCTCAGGAAAAATGGTTTCAAACTGTCGCAGCAATCTGTCATCCGAGAGAATATACCTTCCAAAAGTGTCGCTGCAAACTGTCGCCTGAGGAAATACACCTTGTCAAAGTGTCGCTGCAACCTGTCGCTCAGGAAAAATAGTATTAATGTGTCGCTGCAAACTGTCGCAAAGGAAAAACAGTTTCAAACTGTCGCAGCAATCTGTCGTCCCACAGAATATAGCATGTCCATTCACATTTCTCCATTTCCCTATCAATAGTTTTCATTCATAGGAAGTGTTACGAGAAAATCGGTCAGGTTTGACAAGTGTAGAAAGGTGCCAGTGTTGGCATGTCCAATGTATCTCCAAACAGGAGATACTCGGTCAAAGTGTCGCTGCAAACTGTCGCTCAGGGAAAACAGTTTTAAACTGTCGCAGCAAACTGTCGTTTGAGAGAATACACATTGTCAAATTGTCACTGCAATTTGTCCCTCAGGTAAAATGGTTTCAAACTGTCGCAGCAATCTGTCGTCCGAGAGAATATACCCTCTCAAAGTGTCGCTGCAATCTGTCGCTCAGGAAAAATGATTTCAAACTATCGCAGCAATCTGTCGTTCCAGGGATAACAGTCTAAAACTGGTTATACTTCTGTATCTTGACTTCCATGTTTTCAGGTTTGCTCAAAGTCTTGCTGTTTTTGGCAGAAATTAAAATTTCAAACTGTCGCTCTAAACTGTCGTCCTTGGAAATGGTCTCACACTGCCTTCACTACTACATCCCGCATTTCGTGATCCCTTACATGGAAGACCCACCACTTTTTGGACCTAACAGTTTTTATTAAAGGGACCTGGTTTCCAGAACACTGGATATTTAGATTACAATGTCTTTTTTAAACCAGCTGATACCCACGAATTGCTACATCCCAAATCTTTTCACCCGACCAATATATTTAAGGGCATAGTCAAATATCAAATCATTCGATTTCATAGAAATTCTAGCGATATACGGTATGTTCACCACTCATGTGCAATCCTGTTTCAAGCATTGAAACCTAGAGGCTATTCCTCCCGGTTCTTACGGCATATAAAATCTGAAACACTTCGCCAAATCACAAACTGCCAGATAAACGACGTTCGTGAGTTAGAACCTGTAAGGATAAAACATAAACGTCCTAATCATGGCAATGGTAAAAGCTCCAAATGTATAAAGCTTCAGTGTAAACTGGACTAAGTAATTGCTACACAATCCGCTTTCAAAAGCGAACAGACCAAAAACGAATACAAGCTTAAGGATCAACTAAACTGTGACACGGAGAATATAATTTATTTAATTACATGCCGAAAATGCCTAAAACAGTATATGAGCGAAACTAAGAATAAACTTCGATATCGTGCCAACAGACATATCAGACATCCGATTAGACAATGAAGGCCCAGTCAATGAGCATTTTAATCAACCGGAACATTCAGTTCAAAAGCATTTTCAAATTATGCCAATAGAAAGAATTCCAACATTTCCAACACAGGGAGAAACTGACAATCACCGCGCACTTCGTGAATCCTTTTGGCTCAAAACACTTCAAACACGGCAACCCTTTGGTATGAACATAGACCCAGGTAAATTTGTTAACAAGGATTTTATTCCCTTCGTTCTCCAATATAGCCATAGGAATGTTGAAGCGGCCCGTATACTGAAGCAAGAATACGAAACACTCCAAACAAAACTCCGCTTGCCATTTAATCTGAGACCTATGATAGCGTACTCAAATAATCGGAGCTTACGCGATTTACTGGTAAGAAGTAAACTTTATCCCATATCGTGATCATTATCATGTGAAATTCTACATGGCATAAGCTAATATATATAGCGGCCCTATTTGAACTCTACACGAAACTTGTCTCTAGGAACATTTTTAAGATAAGAGATTTATAAATCACTGAGCCCGTGCCTTCCACTTTTGAAAAATGTATATTTATGGCCTTTGTGATTGAATCCAGGATTTTTCCAACCTCAATTTGGCTGATCTTTCTCTTCATAGCTCTGGGGCTGAACAATATTCTCGTGAAAGTTCATGTCGAAGTTGCATGAAATGGACTTCTTTTATAATAATATATATGCTCGGATACAATTACCCAGCCTGTGTATTCCTGGTGCTTGTATTGGAGAAGAACCCATTGTTCAGATCACAAAAATTCAGGTCAATATGCATATGTTCTTCCAAAGGTGAAAAACGGTTCGGGAGAGATTAGAAAAATGAAGGCACTGTACCCTAAACGCCTGGCACCTGTAGAACCTAGATCCTGGATTATTACGCAAATGTCCCCGAGTTCCCCGAATTGCAAAAAGTATACCTTGAGTCCATATTTTCCATGGCTACCGGACATTCACTTAAATAGACTGCATAGGGTGAATTCATCTGGCTTATCATGTTACAGGACTTTCATACAATACAAACAAGTAGACTGAATATTTAACTCAATAATATGATTTGGAGAATTCAAGCCCACATATTCTCAAACTATTATCCATTATAAGCTACATACTTTGGTGAGCTTACATATATGAAAATTTGATGCGTCGTATACTTCTTCGATATGGGCAAAAAACATGTTTGAAAATATATTTTCATATTGCTATGTTAATTTGAGCTCAGTCTTGTATCATTGTTAAATTTCGTCATATGATTGGAACCCAAATGAATGCCATTGCAAATGCGTTAAGGTAGCTTAAGATTGAAATTTGGATTATAGATAGTACGTTGTATTTTAACCCTACCAGGCCTGGGTAGTGACCATCATGCCCCCCTACCGAACTTTCTACCTCATTTCCGAAACGACAAAAAATTGAGAGCTGACACTCTGAGACACAGTAGATGATCATATTGGGGTTAAATTTTGAGCCTGTTTGCATAATGTCCATTATTTTTTGCAGATTTATCATGCAGTTTTTGCGAAGGAAGAACTTAAACAAAGAAAAAATGAAAAAATTCTGACTAAAAAATCGACCTAAATTTCTTTCTTCAAAATGACGTCGTCAAACCGGCCATTTTGGACTTTCCTGCCATTATCTGGTAGAGCTTGACGCAAGGGTGCACTCCGGAGATTCTTTTATTCGGCATGGAATAGACTATGGGTCCGTTTTTAGGCCACCAGTTGTCGTAAAACCTTCAACCCAAATCACTTATATGTATATATTTTCTGAAAGAGCACGATGAAACTATTATTTTAAGATATACCACTGCTATGTTATAGAAAATTTAAACTCGAACATTCTTCTCCATGCTTGCTTCATTTTTCCTAGAAAACCCCTTAAAAATGTCGAAAAATGGTCAAATTCGGCTCAATTTCCAGAAAAATCTGTAAGAGCGATTTCAATTAAACTTCTTACTCACGTTCCCTGGTCCGGTCTCAACTTAAAAAGGCAAAAAAAAGGGGATGTTAACCTAACCGTTTTTTGTCAGATTTTCTTCCCGTAAATGAGTCCCGATTTTTAGGCACACCCAAGGGGCATAACTGAGGCAGGACAAACTTTACTCCATGATCCCGATCAGCGTGTAGACGAAGCCAGCACTCGATTTGTACGTACTCGTTTGCAGCGTTGATAATGCTGAATAGGATGGCATTATAGATATAAGCTATTAAGAAGACAAGAAGAATTATGATGTAGCAGAACAAGGGCAGTCTATCGTATTATGAAATTAGAGAGGGGCCATTACTACGAAACTGTGGAGGGCCACCTTAAGGGCAGGATGTTTTTTACGAAATTAATTATTCACATGTATCGTAATCTCAGAGTGTTTGCGAGTATGGCGGTATACAACACTTGCCAGTTATACATATTATTTTGGAAATCCGACCGATAACTTTCCCCCTACCCCATCTTTGTTTTGATCAATTTTGCCAATTCTAGCAGGATTTTCGAGAACAAAACTCAAAATTAACCTATTTCTTCTTAATAATGGTCATCCATTCGGCAATATGAAGGCCGTGGTTACTTTTCCGCTTTCCAATGATAGCAGAAACGCGGGAAAATGCAAATAAGCGATGTAACCAAGTCAAATTATTGGTAATTTTGCACTCAATTTTCTCTTAGATACATGGGAAATACTTCAGAAACTTGAGAAATAATTTGTAAAACCATAATAATATACATCCATTCCATCCTTTATGGACTGTAAATGAGTTCTTTTGTAAAGAAAATTTACACTGGCAAATTTATAGCATTCTGATAGGACCTCGTTCTGCCATAATATCCACCGAAATCTCAGTCCAGGGGGAGATAACTCCTGTATGGAATACAGTATGCAGTAACCTCAATTGTATACTAATGGACACACTGTGGATTATTTTAATCGAACTCCTGGTCTTCTTTCCCCCTGCTTCCGAAAATAGCGCTTCAGGTATAACTAGGCAGTCAAAATTAAACAATCTGGCGTAATGATACATCTCCGCTCCGTAACGGAGTCTACATTAAGATAATGCATAGACTCCACTATTATGCCTTAAAGGGTGCACTCCGGAGATTCTTTTATTCGGCATGGAATAGACTATGGGTCCGTTTTTCGGCCACCAGTTGTCGCAAAACCTTCAACCCAAATCACTTATATGTATATATTTTCTGAAAGAGCATGATGAAACTATTATTTTAAGATATAACACTGCTATGTTATAGAAAAATTTAACTCGAACATTCTCCTCCATGCTTGCTTCATTTTTCCTAGAAAACCCCTTAAAATGTCGAAAAATGGTCAAATTCGGCTCAATTTCCAGAAAAATCTGTAAGAGCGATTTCAATTAAACTTCTTACTCACGTTCCCTGGTCCGGTCTCAACTTAAAAAGGCAAAAAAAAGGGGTGTTAACCTAACCGTTTTTTGTCAGATTTTCTTCCCGTAAATGAGTCCCGATTTTTAGGCACACCCAAGGGGCATAACTGAGGCAGGACAAATTTACTCCATGATCCCGATCAGCGTGTAGACGAAGCCAGCACTCGATTTGTACGTACTCGTTTGCAGCGTTGATAATGCTGAATAGGATGGCATTATAGATATAAGCTATTAAGAAGACAAGAAGAATTATGATGTAGCAGAACAAGGGCAGTCTATCGTATTATGAAATTAGAGAGGGGCCATTACTACGAAACTGCGGAGGGCCACCCAAGGGTAGAGTGTGGTAAGTTTCAGCTTACCGAAATAGCACCTCCCTAGGCTGGGACAGGTCCCAATATTGAAGCGATATGCAAGAGGTGGGAAAAACTGACGACGTCTGGCGACTAAAAATCAAACATATGACCCTACAGGAAAGCTTCTCTCGCCACCTCACACTCAGACCCGAGAACACGGTGGGTTCACGGACGTAGCCTTAGCATCTTGGTCGCGCTTTTATTTCAGCCCTCCATGTGGAAGCCATGAAGTATCCACACGGCCCCCAGCACCGGCCTAAGAGGAACCAGACACGCCAGCCCGGGAGCCGTGATGACAGACCAGCTCAAAGCAATAACTCATCTGACGTTTATGGGCGAGCATCGAAGACGTCTGATGGAGCAAACGCCTCAACACGGGGTAAACCTTGTAAATGTAATAATACCTAGAAAGATTAACCTGTAATGTCAGACGTAGTAAATTTCCCACCAAAACAACAAACCTACACACATTTGTCGAATGAGATGTACAGAGGGCGGGCCTCGGAGACTAACAGTCCACCAGCAGAATCCCACCATAAACGACGTCTGGCGACTAAAAAGCAACCATATGACCCTACAGGAAAGCTTCCCTCAGCACCTCACACTCAGACCCGAGAACTCGGTGGATTGTCGGACGTAGCCTTAGCATCAGGCCAGATAGGGTTAATGACTCATGTTTGAAAAATCAAATCAGGTCATGGTCGATTACAGATGAATTATAATGACTTTAAAAGGCCCATTATATAGATCCCTGTGGACAAAATCGAGTGGCAAAAACCAGATACAATGTTTATAGCCCATGGAGGAATACATAAATCATATGGTAGTATTAATGCAGGCCTGTGGAGACCAAACACAGGTGTTAATTAAATGTATCAGCCGTGTGGTGTTTGCTTTTAAAGTGCGATGAGATGCGACGTTTGTATTCAACTGCGTTAAGAGAAAAGAAAAAGTAGTTGTTTCGGGAAAATTGAAAATATATACATTTCGTTAAGCAATATTACATATTGCATCTTCAAAAAGTAATGTTAACAGTGGTATTCCCTTATATCTGCATGCATCATTAAAGGAATAGAAAACCCTAAGATGATGCATACGTATATGGAAAGAACTATATCATTAGTATTCGAAAAACAAAACAAATCAGCTTTTCTAGTAATTCCGAATGAATTAGATCATTTTGAACATCAGAACTATTGCCCAGATCAATAATCCGTGGAAGTCGCCATATTAACAAGCCCGAGAGCCGTTAGCCAATGAAATTCCTTTAAAGATCACCTGACATTATTCCTGTGACGTAGTTGGGCCCAAGCCAGAGTAGCTAATAACATGGAGACCAATTGTAAATTATTCTGTCGATGGCTTTTGACAGATCGGTGGACCTTTCTTTACGCTCCGAGACGATCATGAGGATCGTGATATATGAATGTCGAATTGATATACAGGTTGACATGTGGCATTTTGCATATGATTTCACAAGCTCTCTTTCTGAGGCAAGAATATTAGACCACATCACCCGATAGCAGTAGAAGAAACGCTGCTAATGTTGCCGTTGTTGTTGTTTAATGCTTTACCTTATGGGATAGAGCCCGGATGACAAAGGCATCTTTGTCGCAGCGCCATCTACATAAAAATAGTATGGCCCATAAACGTCAGTCATTCCAACATGTCGCAGATCACAAAGTGTTAAAGTGTGATCGATAAATCGGTGTTTACTCAGCTGTAGAATTTTGTTAATTTTTTCTACCCGTGTTTTTGGAATCTGATGGCATAATTCTGTCATGTCGAGTACGAGTTTACGCAGAGTTTACTATTCCTTTAATGAATAATCAAATTTTACATGAAGCGATAAAATAATGAAATAGAGCTTGGGGTTAAATATTGACAGATCTGACAATGCTTTCTCGTCACATGTCACATTCTCCATTCACAATAACATACGATGTTGTGAAAGATGTAAAATCGATTCGGATGTGATATAATACAGCTAGTATTTACATAACACATCCACATCAGCAATGCTGAAATGTACGGATCGTATTTTCCAAGGTCAAGAAAAAGTACTTATGACACTCGTTGCATAACCACCACACGCGTAGCCTGTTTATTATCCATTGTCAAAAAGTATGGCTACTGTTCGTAAATAATCTGAGAGGACATTTTCAACAGTCCTGATGTTCGTCCTCGGATGGTTACGAGCATATAACTTCCCTTTTGCCCATTGCTAGGAATTTTCATGGGAATTTGACTAATTAAACCAATTAAAAATATTCAGTGATGTTATTTTTTACGTAAAGTTCAGTATGTCTGGAATCGTGTGGTAGATTTATTTGAGAGTCACCATCCATAGTCTGAGATCGAAAAGATGGCCCAAAATAATTTATGATAAATTTAAACGGATAATTCCTGTAAACAATTTTAGGATTATTTTAGTGTACTCAGCAACTCCCATATTTTCCGATCTGTGTTACTTCTTTTAATATCAGCTTCAATTTTAAAAATATGTTTTTAAAATATTGTTTATAGTATCGGTCCGGTCTTTATCTAAAAAGAATAACGTTATTCAATATCGTACTTACCTGGATCGATGATCACACACAAAGAACATTCGTGATCGCCGAACGGAAATCTACCAATGGGACCGATTCTACGCTTGGGATTCGACTGTTCAAATTATTTCGGATTATCTCCCCTGGGTACAGAACTCTAACGCCCCTACCTGAGGTTGCACCTGTCCAACGTCAGTAGTATGTAGCGAGCAAATTCGCTTAATAGCGCCTCACTGCGCATGCGCAGAACCTTTTGTGACGTCACAATTGGTGGTGTGCGCATGCGTGTGTGTGTGTGGTGGGAGGTGGGTACAAGATGGCGGCCAGTTTTTGTGTCGTGTGTGGTGGGAGGTGGGTACAAGATGGCGGCCAGTTTTTGTGTCGTGTGTGGTGGGAGGTGGGTACAAGATGGCGGTGAGTTTTTGTGTCGTGTGGTGGGAGGTGGGTACAAGATGGCGGCCAGTTTTTGTGTCGTGTAATCGTGTGGTGGGAGGTGGGTACAAGATGGCGGCCAGTTTTTGTGTCGTGTGGTGGGAGGTGGGTAAAAGATGGCGGCCAGTTTTTGTGTCGTGTGGTGGGAGGTATGGATGGTGTGAGTGAGTGCAAGAATGTATTCATCCGCGGTGATGCAGTCATGTCTGGCGGTGATTCGGTCTCGGGAAAAAGCTTCCGCGGAGAAAAAGTAGTCCCTAGATAAAATGGTCCGATGGGGTCGAGTGAGGTATCAAAGTGAAGCTTAGGTGAGGGGGCATCTAATGGGCTGGGTGTGCGATTGAAATATCGGCATTGTGCGCATGCGCGGTGGCCGAAGGGTATGAAAATAGCCTTTTTGGAGCTAGGGGATTGACTACTGGTCCGATGGGGTCGAGTGAGGTATCAAAGTGAAGCTTAGGTGAGGGGGCATCTAATGGGCTGGGTGTGGGATTGAACTATCGGCATTGTGCGCATGCGCGGTGGCCGAAGGGTATGAAAATAGCCTTTTTGGAGCTAGGAGATTGACTACTGGTCCAGTGGGGTCGAGTGAGGTATCAATGTGAAGCATTCATGAAGGGGCATCTGATGGACTGGGTGTGGGGTTGAATTAGGGTGATTCTGCGCATGCGCGGCGGCCAAAGGGTATGAAAATAGCCGTGTTGGAGCTAGGGGATTGACTACTGGTCCAGTGGGGTCGAGTGAAGTATCAAATTGAAGGTGAGGTGAAGGAGCATCTAATGGGCTGGATGTGGGGTTGAACTATCGGCATTCTGCGCATGCGCGGCGGCCAAAGGGTGTGAAAATAGCCTTTTTGGAGCTAGGAGCGCCCCTAATGGACCAATGGGGTCGAGTGAGGTATCAAATTGAAGGTGAGGTGAAGGGGCATTTGATGGGCTGGGTGTGGGGTTGAATTAGGGTGATTCTGCGCATGCGCGGCGGCCAAAAGGGTATGAAAATAGCCTTTTTGGAGCTAGGAGAGCCCCTAATGGACCAATGGGGTCGAGTGAGGTATCAAATTGAAGCATTCATGAAGGGACATCTAATGGACTGGGTGTGGGTTGAACTATACCGTTTAGGTGTATTGATGATAATAAAATTTAAAGATCACATGTCCAACACATACTCACATAATGAAAGCAAGAATCGAACTTGCGTCCCCTCGAGATGAAGGATACCCGTCCAGGTTTCATTTTTTTGAGGTGTACTGAAATGCTCTCTCTAATTTATGCCACGGTATCTATTTTTACAGCTGTCAACTGTTATGGTTTGGTCACAATGTTGCCATTTTCTCCCCTATATTTAGCGTCCACAAAAAGAAGAGTATATTACAGCAATTATGTTCAAGAAAACACCCCGCTAGAAAATTGTCTTCAAATTGTCTGTTGTTGTGGGAGTATAAAAAAATCCTGGTCAACAGGGGCGCGTATATTTCGTGCGACGCTATGTTGCCAATGCATTGAAATTTGAATAGGTTGTCTGCATGGGTTTCAACGCAAGTATAGTACTAAAGTCTAGCTTACCTGATAAAAGAGTTTAGTCCAGATGATCTGGGGCTGTTTTTTTCCTAGGTGGGTATAACACACCATGAAGCGGGAGGTCACGATCAGTTCAAGGTCATATCCATTTTTTTTCCATCACGGTTGTGCGCAGGTGTATGACGTCACTTCCGGTCCGCGTGAATCGGGCGTGACCTGGAAAAAGGATTGATCTGTAATCTGTGTTGTTGTTGTTGCTCCCTTTTTTTGCACTAACCCATCAGAATAGTACGTATCACGGACTACACCCGTAGAGCTACATCTGGTCTATAAAACATGTCCCTCTGGATCCCACACCTTCATTTCTACAGAGCCATGGCGAAGATCCAGCCCCATGCGACTCGCATTTTACAGTATGCCACCGTGGTGAATTCATTCACGGGTTACCGAGCAGTGGTCCGGTCCATGTTTGCAGATGGCGACGACAACGAGGGACGACGCCAGATCCTGAACGAGTTCACAGAAGCGGTCCTCCACAGAGTGCACTCGATGGAGAGGCGTGCCATCACTCACCACTACTGGACTATGACAGCCATCCTTGATGCTCGCGCTATGGACCAGGAGCGCTCACGCCGGAACCAGCGCCGGCTGGTTGGCCTCATACTAGTCTGTGCCCTATTCACCCTGGCGCTGTGGTATTGACACTATAAATACGAGGGGTGAGACAGAGTGTGTGTCATTCACCGTTCGACATTTACAGCAAGCATGTCACTACGCGCCATCCTGCCTCTTACACCCAGTGTGAGGTTATACATTTATCAAGATAAAGTCACGCTGGTGAAAGACGATCAAGCTATTTACTGGACGCCCGCTGAGAGGCTATCGAATCCGGTGACACTACAGCGTGATGGATGGACTAAGTTTAAACGGGTGTTGAGCGGTGAGTTGGACGGAGACCTCATCCACCTGGACAACGCCATCTACGTATATTCCGTACCACCCGTCCACATACGTGTGGGTCCCTACCAAGAGCCTACGCGAAGTATCAGCCTAACTTCCTCTGTGTGGTCAGCCTTGGAGAAAATAGTGCCTATTGTGGACCAGTTATTTACACCGGACGACCGATCACCCGACCAATTGGCATGGGCTCGTGCTATGGAAGACGCGGCGGCTGAACCCCATGAACAACTACATGAACCCGACGACGATGCCATTGATTACCCCGCTAGACTCAGTCAGCCCAATGACATGACCACCTGATCCTTTGATCTCACGGGGTTCTCCCTATAAATACGAGAGACAGTGAAATCTGGTACCATTCACGTACTGACCATGACGGAGCATATAGTACTGGCGTATTTCAGCTTGACCCCCGAGGTTTTCCTGCACGTGTATGCGGATAAGGTCGATATCATGGAGGAGGTGGTGGGAGACATGGACCCTACACAACCGTGCCCGGCTCACATTCGTCTGTCCCGGGAGGGCTGGACCAAATTCAAACGGGTGTTGTCTGGTGAACTGGACGGCGACCTCATCCACTTGTGTCACGATGTGTACATCCGACGCGGCCCTTTCTTTGCTCAATTGGCTCGGCTAGATGGAGGTACAGTGCATTTTACCCTTCACCCTGATCTATGGTCTGCATTGGAAGATGCCGTGGTGGATGTGGATGAAGTGCTTATCAAGCGGTCATCAGACGAGTTGGACTGGTCATTGACCATGGCCACTGTGGAAGTCCACGAAGAAAATCAGAAAGAAACTCCGGCCCAAGATATACCCGTTATAAATAAACGATAGAGCCAGGGTCCATCATCATTTTGTCACCATGAAGCGCTGGGAGAAGGTGTTGGATAACTTATACTACAGTCCCGACAGTCCGGCAGCCTATAGTGCATTGTCGGCTCTCTATCGAGCGGCCAAACCCCAGGGGGTACAACGTGCCCAAGTCCGAGATTGGTTAAGAAGACAAGACACCTATACCTTACATCGATCTGTCCGTCGCCATTTTCTACGGAACCGGGTCATCGTGGGAGGAATAGATGCCCAGTGGCAAGCGGATTTGGTCGATATGAGCGCCTTTGCCAAACACAACGATGAGAATCGGTATATCTTGACGTGCATCGATATCCTTTTCAAGTATGCGTGGGTGGTACCCATCCGGACGAAAACGGTGGCAAATCTCATAGCGGCGTTCAAAGACATCTTCAAGACCGGGCGCAAACCTTTGTATTTGCAAACCGACGAAGGCACGGAATTCCTCAACAGACCGTTCCAAGCCTTTCTCAAGAAACAGAAGGTGTTTTTCTTCCATACGTACAACGAGACCAAGGCTTCCGTGGTGGAGAGGTTCAACAGGACATTCAAAGGCCGCATGTATAAATATTTCACCTATAAGAATACAAGGCGGTACATCGATGTTCTCCCGAAACTGGTGAGGGGTTACAATCGAGCCTATCATCGAAGTATAGAGAGAGCCCCCATTACCGTGACCCAACGCAATGAAGCCCAAGTCCGGCGTGTCTTGTACCCCAGGCCATCGCAGCGAACGACGAAGGCGGTGTACAAGGTCGGGGACCCTGTACGGATCAGTAAAGTCAAGGGCAAGTTCGAGAAAAGTTACTTGCCCAACTGGAGCGATGAGCACTTCCTGATTAAACGGCGCCTACCCCGACAGCGGCGAGTCTATGAACTGGAAGATCTCCAAGGGGAAACGTTGCTGAGGGACGTTTTACGACACGGAATTACAGCCTGTTGTAAAAACACAGCAAGACTACTACACGGTGGAGCAGATTTTGAAAACGGAACGTCGACGTGGCAAACTGTTTCATTTCGTAAAATGGCAAGGCTGGCCCAGTTCCTTCAATTCCTGGGTCGCTGCCAACCAGGTGAAACGACTATAAAACCAGACACCACTGCCGTCCTCCTTCATTCCACGTCCGACCACAGTGCTATGGACCAACAGCAGCTGCCTCCGAAGACAGCGTCTCGCAAAACGCGCAAAGCGCAAGTGGTCTTTGGGGTGCTATTGCTAACCCTGCTGAGTGTGTTGTACGGAGGTGTGTTTTACGACGTAGCCTATGTCAGTACGTTACTTAACCAACTGAGAACACCAGCCATCAGTGAAACGGGTCTACAGAGAGCACCAGTCGTATCCAGCCCAGTCACCACCACCACCACCACACCCCGCGTACAAGCCACGTCGAGCTCTACACTTACACCAAGTACACCTACTACGTCTCAAGACCCACCGAATTTCATCCCTCACAGTGAACCGACCACCCACGTTGTACCCACCCCCAGCACCATCTCTGAACGTGAACAGACAACGACGACCGACGTTGTACCCACCACCACTCCAGTTCACTCGTACGAAATTTACAAGAGCGGGTTACCACGACAACGGATAGACCTCAAACCATGGACCCTGGGTGGCAGCATCCCTTCACTTGCGTCATCGCAGGACCGACGGGCTCCGGCAAAACGCACTTCGTCAGGAAGCTCCTTCAACACGCCGACAGCATGATCACTCCACCCATTGCCAGAGTCGTGTGGTGTTACGGAGAATGGCAGGAAGCGTATGCAGCAATGCCCCACATCACGTTCGTGGAAGGCCTACCTAACCTGGCCGATTTGGAACCCGACACCTTGGTGGTTCTGGATGATCTCATGGCGGAGACGGATGCACGGGTCACCCAACTCTTTACCAAAGGCAGCCATCATCGACGGCTCAGCATCATCTACATTGTGCAGAATCTGTTCAGTAAAAACAAGAACATCGGAATATCAGCTTAAATGCCCACTACCTGGTGGTCTTCAAAAACCCGAGAGATACCACTCAACTGCTGCACCTGGCGAGACAGATGTATCCCGGCCGCACACCGTTTGCGTTGGAAGCCTTCAAAGATGCCACAACCCCTCAGCACGGGTATATGCTCTTCGACCTCAAGCAAGCCACCCCGACCACCTTCGACTACGCACCGGCATCTTTCCCGGAGACACCCACCACGTGTACATGCAAAAATAATGTAAACACATCCACAGTGGCGCCTCCAGCTGGGGGCTGTGTGTTTGATGATGGGGAATAATAAAAAGAATGAATACCACAGCAGGGTTGACTTTGTCTGTGATGTGGATAAAAAGAGCAGAGTTGTGGGTTCTAGCATTAGTTGTACAGGATGTCTGCGCGAGTACGGAAGCACGCTCCCACGCTCCGTGTATTGAAGACGGCCCCACCCGAGTTAGTCCGAACCATTGTACGCGGTGCGGACCCTGACCTTGTACGCTGTCTGTGCGAGATCGGGTACAACCTGTTAAAGGCAACGTACCACTGACTCCGGCTCAGAAGACCAAGTTGGCCAAGCATAAGACAGGTCTCCGAACCCTAGTCCACAAGCGGGTCCCTCAAACACAAAAGGAAAAGGTGTTACAGAAAGGCGGCTTTCTCGGGGCCATCTTAGCACCGTTGGCCGCTTCCGTGTTGGGTCCAGTACTGGGTGGACTCTTCGGCCGACAATGAACCACACGAAAAAAATGGTCCTCGTCGAACCACGGTTCCTGCAAAACCTCCAATCACCCTACCCTGTCCCACCTACGGTGAAGACCATAAACAGCCCCGATGGAGAGATGCAACAGATCTTACAGAGACCGGGGTTAAGCGACAGTGAGAAAGTACAACGGTACAATGAGACGCTTCAACGGTACATGACGTTCATGGACCAATATAAAACCCTGTCTACCCCAGCAACAGCAGCACCACCACCACCACCACCACCACCACCACCACCACGTGACAGACCGCTCACCTCAGCACCGCTCCAACAGCCGGGTGAGGTAGCCCCCACAGCCCCACAGTGGGTGGAAGACGAAGCGCTGAAGAGTGTACCTGCCTCGTTCAAGAAACAAGCTGGCCTGGTATTACAACGGATGAAACAGAATCCTAACATGACTTGGAATGATAAAGGCGAACTCCTGGTACAGAATCAGGTCGTCCCCGGGACCCACATGACGGATTTAGTGAATGACCTGATGCGTCAACGCAGGACGCACACGAATCCTCGAGGATGGGAAGTCTTCGCTCAAGGCTTGAAAGACATGCATGTACCACAGGAATTGGTGGGGAACCCCCACCGCTGGGCCTTTATGCAGCAAACCCAGCAATCGCCGAGTGGCCCACAACCTTCTTGGAAATCCGAATGGGAACCGGAGTCACCCCCCAAAACACCACCACAACGGACACCTTCTTTTCGCGCCTATAAAAAAACACCCTTGATCAAGACACCCCACATCTCCAGAGCCGTGACACGTAGCAAGTCACCGCGACGAACACGACGCCGCACACAACCGCCCAAGGCCTGGAAGACCTATTAAAACCAACAGCAGCAACAGGACAGCTCAGTCGCCATGTTTTACCTGACCCTACCCAGTAACAGTTCGCTGGATGTGTTTCCTGACAACACCGTGGCCAAGTACGTCACCCAGTTACCGCAACCGTTACATTTACCTGGCCGGTGGGAATGTGCCCTCGTGGATATCCAATGCCCTTACTCGTGGTACAACGTGCGAGCCAATGAAGTGTGGTACGAGGTCACCTACGAAGGCAAAAACACCCGACTCACCCTGCCCGAAGGCCAATACGATACCCCCAAACAGTTCATGGGTGGGCTGTCAAGACTGATGCATGATAAGGCGCTACGGGGGTGACGGATAGTGCAACACGCCTGATAGCCTTGCGCTTCAAGAAAAACGTGTTCTTCGATGTCAACGTACACAACGACAAGGCACAGCTTACCGTCACCGATACCGTGAATGTGAAACTCAGTCCTACACTACAGCAAATGCTGGGTTTCGATCTACAGACGTTCGCTGGTCCCTCCCAACACCATGGCGAGATGCCGATGGATATGAAATCGGGTATGTACGGACTCTACGTCTACTCGGACGTGGTGGACAACCACATCGTGGGCGATATCAGCACACCTCTGTTACGGGTGGTCCCCATTAAAAAGAAGTATGGAGGTCAAGTCACCCACAGTTTCACCCACATGCTCTACTTGCCCGTACGACAAACTGACATCAACACGATCACGGTGGATATAAGAGATGACACGGGACGACCGGTGGCATTCGAACGAGGAAAAGTGGTGCTGACACTTCATTTTCGACAAGCACGTGCTTCCCACTTTGCATAATGAAAGTACCTTACGAGTGCGATGCACGCAGCTATGCCGACTATTATGCCCAACAGGCCGGGGGTGGCTTTCCGGTCTTTGGCGGTGCACGCATGCAACGAGGACATGGTCTGGGGAACATACTCGGCAGCATTGTGAAAACGTTCCTGCCCTTGGTGACGCGTGGGGTGAAAGCAATCGGCAAACAAGCGGTACGCAGTGGACTGCAAGTGGCCGGTGATGTGTTGGGGGGTACTGTTCCCCGACAAGCCTTGAAACGGCGGGCCAAAGAAGCGGGAGGCGTCTTGGTGGCCAAAGCACAACGCACCGTTGGGAATAAAAGAGCTGCCCCACCGAGACCACGCACCAGTCGACGACCGACCCAGCGACGACGCACATCGAAGAAGACAAAGGATATCTTTCCTTAAAACATGTCCTTAATCCACGCCGAGTCCTGCCCCTCCACCAACAGTGAATTTGATTTGTGGACCGTGCCGCCCACACAAACCAGTGTCGAGCAAGGATTATGGGTGGAGCATCTCCCGCTCTCCAGCATCAACGAAACCGGGCCCATCGAGTTCACCATCAGTAATGCGGATACGGCCTATGTGGATTTAGCCCATACATACTTGTATGCGAAAGCCAAGGTGGTCAGTGGGGATGGCACCAGAATCGTCCAAGCTGCAACGGTGGGCCCGACGAATCTCTGGCTGCACTCGATGTTTCAGCAGGTGGATATTTTTCTCAACGACAAACTCATCAGTGACTCCACCAACACGTACCCCTATCGAGCCTACATCGAGACACTGTTGTCGTATGGCCGAGAGGCTAAAAAATCTCAGCTGACAACCGCTTTATTCTACAGGGACACGGCCGAGCACATGGACACGGCGGACAATGGGGGATATAACAAACGGAAGGCTTTCACTGCGAACAGTGCCTCGGTGGATATGATGGGTCGACTGCATGCAGACATGTTCATGCAAGACCGGTACCTCTTGAACAAGACCCCCATAAAAATCCGACTGATACGGGCGCCTCCCACCTTCGCCTTGATGGCCACTAACGTAGAGGGGCATGTAGCGGACTATAAGATTGTCATCCAAGACGCAGTCCTGTATGTCCGAAAAGTGAAACCGAATCCAGCCGTTCAATTGGGACACATGAAAGTCTTGGAAACAAAACCAGCCCAGTACCCTATCCGACGTGTACAAACCAAAGTGTTCTCTGTGCCTGCTGGAAATATGGGCGCCAACAAGAAAACCTGTTCCTGGGGGAACTACCCAAGCGATTGATCCTGGCCTGTGTGGAAAATACCAGTTTCAGCGGAGCCTACCCAGAGAATCCGTTTGACTTTAAACATTTCAGCATCAATTTTGTGGCCCTGCATGTGGATGGACAACAGGTGCCAGCCACGGCCTTAACACCGAACTTTGGGCGGAGGAATTTCATTCGAGCCTATCAGAGCCTGTTTACAGCCACCGGTCAAATAAACCAGGACGAAGGGAATATGATCAGTCAGGAGGACTACGCGAACGGATACACGTTGTTCTGTTTCGATCTGACCCCCACCTTAGAGAACGACCATCAGCTGGCCCTGACCAAGCAAGGCAATTTACGGTTGGAAATCCACTTTGCACGAGCCCTGGCGACCACCGTCAATGTGATTGACAACATCATTCAAGTGGACAAGGCGCGCAACGTCCTGTGTGACTTCTCCACCTAACATGGATACAGACCAGATAACCACCGTGCTGGAGAATGACCCAGAGACACGTAGGGTCTTTCAAGGGGTGTTCGCCCGAGATGTGTTTCCATTAGACCGTATGTATCCGGCTGCTTATGTTCTCAACACGGACCCGATGGATCGACCCGGTGAACACTGGGTGGCCGTGTACTTGACAGAACAGCAGGGGGAATACTTTGACCCGTACGGTCTGCCACCCCTCCATCCCGATTTAACAGACTTCATGGATCAAGGCACAGAGACGTGGTGTTGGAATACTCAAACGTTGCAAAGCCTGACCAGTGGCGTGTGCGGACAATATTGCTTGTTTTACCTGTACCATCGATGCCGGGGAAGACCCTTATCTACTATCGTACAGATGTTTGACGAGTACCCTCAGGCCGAGGACCGCGATGTACTCGTCTGTGACTGGGCCGCCCATCATTTCAATGTACAAGCCCCGTTCTGGGCTTAAGTTAATGACAAGCCCCTTGTTCTGGGCTTCAATGTACAAGCCCCTTGTTCTGGGCTTCAGTTAATGACAAGCCCCTTGTTCTGGGCTTCAGTTAATGACAAGCCCCTTGTTCTGGGCTTGAGTTTTCACGTGGTTGTTCTCACGTTGTTGTTGTTCAATGAATAAAAAAAAAAAAAATGAGATCTCACCAAAAAACCCTGTTTTGTGTGTTTTATTCCTAATGCATCAATGCCCAATGTGGAGATTCAGTCAAACTGAAATCAGTGGTGTAGGATGGGGCCAAAATGTAACCCATCAAGTTTAGAATGCAAGAGCACTATAGTAAAAAATAGAGAGCCAATGAAATCAGCCCACAGACCAAGTACGTGTTTTTGGTCTAGGTTTGGAGCAGGCATTTCATTGAGGTACGTGTATACGGTGAGTGAAAAGACTCGTCCAACACGTATAGATTATGTTGATGACTATAAGTTCTAGGTAACCCATCAAGGTTAGAATGCAGGAGCACTATAGTAAAAATAGAGAGCCAATGAAATCAGCCTACAGACCAAGTACGTGTCTTTGGTCTAGGTTTGGAGCGGGCATTTCATTGAGGTACGTGTATACGGTGAGTGAAGAGACTCGTCCAAAACGTATAGATTATGTTGATGACTATAAGTTCTAGGTAACCCATCAAGGTTAGAATGCAAGAGCACTATAGTAAAAATAGAGAGCCAATGAAATCAGCCTACAGACCAAGTACGTGTCTTTGGTCTAGGTTTGGAGCAGGCATTTCATTGAGGTACGTGTATACGGTGAGTGAAGAGACTCGTCCAACACGTATAGATTATGACTATAAGTTCTATGAGCATAATGCATGAAAGTGGCTTTGAACACCGTATTAGCCAATCAGTGGCCTAGAATGGAGCCAAAGGTAACCCATCCATGTCCAGAAAAACATTTATCCGGGTGTACAAGAACCCAGATGTAGGCGCGGACGTCAGCGAAAGCACACCGTGAATACCCCAATTCGATTGGCTGATTGTTCGATCGCTGATTGGTTCTTTTTCTCGACCACTGATTGGCTCTTTTTCTCGACCGCTGATTGGTCCACATGGAACTGCCCATCTTTCCCAGGTTCATCTAGAATCCCCCTTTTTTTGTGCTCAAGCTCTGACTATAGCGATGCCGCAACATTGTCTCATTGGACATTGGACCGTCTGACCTGGAGGTGATCCTTTGACCTTTTGACCCGCGTCCGCGCG
>JAVTVY010006398.1:0-30000 GCA_036873755.1 Hanleya hanleyi
ATTTTGTATTCATGCTCTAAAGCAGGAAATCTCTGTGAAAATTACATATGAACATATATAAGAATAGCAGAAAATATTTAACTTCACTAATATAGACCAGGTGAAACAAAATCTAGCCAAAATAGTTGACCAAACTATCTGCAGTAGCTGAATAACTTGAGGACTTTTTTCTTCTGCTCTTCCTCTCAAAGCCTAAAGCAGTTAAATAAAAAAACTTGAGCACATTTGGTACCGTTGCCAGGGTGGGCAACGGTACCAAATGTGCTCAAGTTTTTCCTCACTACAATACAGGACCATTAGTCCCTACGGGACCCCGTAAAAAATATAAAGAACTATCAAAGTAGATCGAAGTCGCCTATGGACCACCGTACCTGCACAATAAACGGCTCTTATTGATTCCACGTCGCAATATATGCCCCATAAGACCAAAGATGAATAGTCAATATTCCTATAAAAGAAGTCAGCCTTACCCTTTTAATATCGACGTCAACTTGAGCTTCTATGTCTTCGACCAGTGGTAAAGTAGCACCAGGCGTGCTCGCCGTTTGGTTCACCGAAGCTCCATAATTAAATCCCAATTGTAACAAGCAGCAAACAGACAAAAGTTTCTTCATTTTAGCAAAGTCTTTCCCTTTTCACGAATTTGTGCTAAAGTTTTTTCTTCAGGGAAGTTTCTGGTATAGGCCACTCGATTGAGTTCAGTGACAAACCTCTCTCTTCACCGTTTAAGTATACGGAAAATACTTTCTTTCGGATATGCAGCTTGCTGGCCGGTTAGATGGATATCGGACCGTAGAGCGGTAGTTTGGCGTTAAAGTATTATTTTCAGCCTGAAGGCATTTGGGTCATCATTTGTGAGACATTTGATCCAGTATTGAATGAACTATTTGTGAGACCTCTGGGCCATTATCGTATGAACTGTAATTCCATCCTTCGACATTCTGACCTATCTAGACCAGACCATATGATAGACATCCTGACCTTGCTAGACCAGACTACATAATCGGCATCCTGACCTATAGCTGGAGCAGACTATATGATCATCATGCCCAAGTTAGAGGAAACCAGGTCCTTCGTTTGTACAAAATTGGGGACAATGACAATGCTTAATTACTACAGATAGTATACACAGAAAAAACAAATCCTTAAAAATTTAAGGAATATTCCCCGACTATTACACCCTTGGTATATTCCTCAACATAACTAAAGAATATTCCTTACCATGTTAAGGAATTTCCTTAACATGCTACGGAATATTCCTTATTGAATTTTTAGGAATATTCCGCTGGTGTAATAGTCGGGAAATATTCCTTATGATTGTTTTGCTTCAGTGTAGGGGGAAAATAGGGCCCCGCGCATGGAGCAGGGGTCTTTGTTTCCAGAGAATTTTTTTTGAAAACCATGTCCTCTGTTTTGAGAAAAATGAAACGAGAGCGATGAAAAGAGAAAGTTTATATACATACCGATACGCTGGTCCAGATCAGCGACGTTGATGAGTCATCCTGAATATTTATCAGGCAGCCTCAATCTTTACATCCCACTAGATGATACCCGTTCGCTAGCCTGTCGGCCAATATCGTTCAACTGGTCCGTGACGTCATTGGCGAGTTAGACCCGAGTGAGGCCTAACCCTATCTGGCCTGGGCGATATGGGGTGTACCGCAACCCGGTTTGGGGCGGGGGGGGGGGGGGCGGGTGAAAGCGCCCTCAGATATTTTCGCCATCTCTAGGGCTGGAGTGCTAAAACTTATCACACTATATCTTTGAGTCAGGCGCTAGTAGAAAATGCAAAACAAATCCAATATGGCCGCCATGCTGACGTCACGTTTTCAAAAAAGTCATTGCTTTGGACGATTTTTCGAGTTTTTTATAATGTTTTCTTCGCAATAAGTGCATGATAAATTAGTAAATAACAATATAATGTGAAATAAAATAACTTTTGACCACTTTTTCTCGCAGAAAAGCGTGAGTTTTGAAGAAAAATCACGAAAGCGTCACTTGACATGGTCGTCATTTTGAATTTACAGATGATCCTCTGCTTGGGAGGTTTTGAAAATAGGTTTAATACAACCACAATATGATAAATTACAAAGTCACAGACTGTCAGCTCTCAAGTCTTTCTCCTTTCGGAGATAGGAGCAACCTCCTCTCCCTCGACCGCCGTCACCTGGTGAAATAGCTAAGGAACTCAGCTCGGTTCTGATTAAAGGAGATGATACGATAAGGAGGGATTTTGGCCTATACGTGGTGCGGTTGAATTCGAAAAAAATAAAATGTCCTCAAAACAATTGTGTTTTAATGTAACGACAAGAGAAAATATATGTACACAATATGTAAAAGTTCTAGCTCGTTTGCATTATGATTGCAGTTATGACATGGAACTGAAATCCGCAGCATGTGCTATTTCGTGAGAAATGCGTCTAACTCGAGTCATTTAAATGCACATTTAGACATGAAGGACCCCTTGGACCAAACGCCATTTAACTTGGTGATGTGCGGTGGAATATATCTCCACTGTTGGAAAATCTTTTTGGTCCAAAGGGTCCGTGAAGAACTCGCTCCGTGTTATAAACATAGGAGATAGACCAATAGATCAACGCACAGCTCACGGTGATCCACATGAGTAGTATAGCCACAGTATAAGTTCGCAAGTTGACCTTTGACCTCTGGGGTCACTGAGTACCAGTGTGCGCAGGGGTGATTGAATGATAGGAATGCAGGTACTGACCTGTATGTGGACCGATTGGGTCGGATGAGGTGACAAAGTGAAGCGCTCCTCCAGGGCGATCCAGGGTGTATGTAAAATCAGGATTTATCCCGAAAATATAAAAAGCGGAACACTGACTTTACCCCTAAAATAGGGGAAAACTCCTATCAACCATATCCAAAAAGGGTAATATCGATCTCCGACTTATCGGGGTCTGCTGAGAGAGGTAGGGTGGGATAATGAGTGCATGTAAATTGAGGATTTGTCCCGAAAATATAAAAAGCGGAACACAGACTTTACCCCTACAATAGGAGGGAAACCCTATCAACCATATCCAAAAAGGGTACTATCGGTCCACGGGCTTATCGGGGCCTGCCTATCAAGTCAAGGGTGGGTGCATGTAAAATGAGGATTTGTCCCCGAAAATTTAAAAAAGCGGAACACGGACTTTACCCCTACAATAGGGGAAAATCCCTATCAACCATGTCCAAAAGGGGCAATATCGGTCCCCCGGCTTATCCGGACCTGCTTATCAAGTCATGGGTGGGTATATGTAAAATTAGGATTTGTCCCCGAAAACATAAAAAACGGAACACGGACTTTACCCCTAAAATAGGGCCTGATTCTCACATTTGCATCTATACGGGAAAATGGCTGTATGGGGTATGGGGGTGGTCATTTTTGTAGATCTTACGATTGGTTGTTTGATCTTGTTTTTCTCGTCTCACCACGTAAAACACGATGGGAATGGTCTCGGAGCTTAGCGGTGAAATTTTTCGAAAAGATCACTGAGGTCTGGGTAGGCCCGCAGGCCCATACTGGCTCAGTGGATCGGTCCATACTGGGCAATTCACACATGTTCATTGCGGTATGGGTTGCTTGGTCTTGCCTTGTCTTGGTCTTGTTGCTTAGGGTGAACCAGGGTGCGGGTGCACCAGGTGTGTGTGTGTGTGTGTGTGTGTGTGTGCCTGCGTACGATGACGTCACTTCCGAGCAGCGCAGGGGTCAAAGGTCACTTCCGGTCACGTGGTCAAAGGTCACGTCCGGTCACGTGAACGGAAGTGCACTCCGAGTTCAAAGGCTAATCGTGGTCCAATCCCCTTTATCGCTCGTTAAGGCGCTGAGACGGGCGTTAAGACGTAACGACGGGCGTTGACACGGGCGTTAAGGTGTAACGACGGGCGTTGACGGGCGTTAAGGCGTAACGACGGGCGTTGACGGGCGTCACTGCATTTCGATGTATTGGTGGCAATTCCATGAAAATCAGAGCTTCTGAGCTGGTTCACCAGGGCGTTGAAGCTAAGCGTTGACGGGCGTCCAACGATGATGTCACTTCCGAGCAGCGCAGGGTTCAAAGGTCACTTCCGGTCACGTGGTCAAAGGTCATTTCCCGTCACGTGACCGGAAGTGCACTCAGAGTTCAAAGGTTAATCGTCCTCCAAATCCCCTTTATTGCTCGCTAAGGCGCTGAGACGGGCGTTAAGGCGTAAAGACAGGGCGTTGAGACGGGCGTTAAGGCGTAACGACGGGCGTTTAAGGGCGTTGACGGGAGTCACTGCATTTCGATGTATTGGTGGCAATTCCATGAAAATCAGAGCTTCTGAGCTAGTTCCCCAGGGCGGTGAAGCGTTAAGCTAAACGTTGACGGGCGTCCAACGATGACGTCACTTCCGAGCAGCGCAGGGGTCAAAGGTCACTTCCGGTTACGTGTTCAAAGGCCACTTCCAGTCACGTGACCGGAAGTGCACTCAGAGGTCAAAGGTTAATCGTCCTCCAAATCCACTTTATCGCTCGTAAAGGGGCTGAGACGGGCGTTAAGGCGTAAAGATAGAGCGTTAAGGCGTTGAGACGGGCGTTAAGGCGTAAGAACGGGCGTTGACGGGCGTCACTGTATTTCGATGTATCAGTGGCAATTCCATGAAAGCTTTTGAGCTAGTTCACCAGGGCGTTAAAGCATTAAGCTAAGCGTTGACGAACGTTACTATCTATAAAAGCAAGTGTATTGCCTAAACACACACAGTCGGCGTTCACCAGACATTACGATATGATGCGACACGAGAAAAATATACATCGGATTGAAGACTCCGAGGCACAAGCCGATACAGAGATTTATGAGATTTCACCGACTGATACCGAAACCGCGATTGCTAAGAGTCTTATCTACTGATACGTAGAGCTTGACCTCAGATAGTCAGACTACACTCCAGAAAAGTCAGATTGCTGAGAGTCTATCTACTGATACGAAGAGCTTGACCTCAGATAGTCAGCCTACATCCCAGGAAAGTGAGGCAGAACCTACCTTTTGGGATCGTATTGTGCATGAAGCTATTCATAGTTATGCTGCAGTAATCGAAGACGGCGGACAGGATAATTACAACAGGCGTACACCGAAATGCTGCTCGGCGTCAGGAAAACAGCCATGGCCATCTATAAATGGTAGAGCCTGCTGCCGCTTGAAATGAAAGGCGACCCCAAGCACAGGTCCATCATGAAGACTAAGCGTCACTTGGAAGAGGATATGGGGTTACCACCCACCGAGGCCCTGGAAAATGCGATCAGAATGCGCAAAACAACTCTTTCAGGACATGCTGCCCGAACAATATCCTGAACTGCCCGACGGTGGAACTTTCTGAAAGGGCGACTTCTGATTGGACAAGAGCAGCCGAGAATACATCTAACGGGCAAGAACGAATATGACAGATACAGCGCCAAATGGCGGACTCTGATTGGACAAGTCTTCTTGAATTGTACACATAACCAACGCGGCTCCCCCAGTGTGGGTATGATGTACCATTGGGGAGAATAAACTATTTGAAAACTTGTTATTGTGGTTGTTGTTCTCTCATCTGTCATCCTTGTTGTTGGTGTTCTCTCTCCGGTCCATACCATGGCGTCAATGCGTTATGCTAGAGCGTTAAGGCGTAACGACGGGCGTTGACGGACGTCACTGCATTTTCAATGAATTAGTGGCAATTCCATGAAAATCATAGCTTTTGACTTAATTCACCAGGGCGTTAAAGCGTTGAGCTTGACGTTCGCGGGCGTTGCTACAAGATGCCACTTCACACGACGCATTCGGACCAAGGGTGGTCCATTTCTACCCCAAACACCTTCCTTCACACCCCCAAAATGTCCACTTTGGCTACTACTCCTAACCGACCTTATATGACCGCTCACTCACTCACTCCCTAACTCACACACGCACTCACTCACCATCGTCAGTGCGTCCATGCGTTAAGACGGGCGTTGTGCACGCCTCACGGGCGTTGGGCATGCCTCACTCACTCACTCGTTCACTCACTCACTCACCGGGGTGAAAAACAAGACCAAACAACTCCAACCGTAATGAACATGAGTGAATTTCCCAGTATGGACCTATCCACTGAGCCAGTATGGGACTATGGGCCTATTCAAAACAAAGTGAACTTTTCGAAAAATTTCACCGCTTATCTCCGAGACCCTTCCCAGGCATTTCCCTGTATAGATGCAAACGTGCGAATCAGGCCCTATTTTAGGGGTAAAGTCCGTGTTCCCATTTTATCTTTTCGGGGACAAATCCTCATTTTACATGCACCTACCCATGATTTGATAGGCAGGCCCCGATAAGCCCTGAGACCGATATTAGACCTTTTGGATATGGGTTGATAGGGGTTTTTCCCCTATTGTAGGGGTAAAGTCTGTGTTCCGCTTTTTATATTTTCGGGACAAATCCTCAACTTACATGCACCCATTATCCCACCCTACCTCTCTCAGCAGACCCCGATAAGCCGGAGATCGATATTACCCCTTTTGGATATGGTTGATAGGAGTTTTCTCCTATTTTAAGGGTAAAGTCCGTTTTCCGCTTTCTATATTTTCGGAGACAAATCCTAATTTTACATGCACCCACCCATAACTTGATAGGCAGGCCCCGATAAGCCCGGGGACCGATATTAGCCCTTTTGGATATGGTTGATGAGAGTTTTCCCAATTTAAAGTCCGTGTTCCGCTTTTTATATTTTCGGGACAAATCCTAATTTTACATACACCCACCCATGACTCAATCGCCCTGGAGGAGCGCTTCACTTTGTCACCTCATCCGACCCAGTCGGTCCACATACAGGTCAGTACATGCAAACCTATCATTCAATCATCCCTGCCGACAGTCGCACTCATTGACCTTTGAGGTCAAAGGTCAAGTCCACCGAAAACACTTTGACACCTCATCCGATCCGATCGGTCCACATACAGGTCAGTACATACATTCCTATCATTCAATCACCCCTGCGCACTCATTGACCTCAGGGAAGTGGGAAGCTGCCACTATGGAGTGAAAATTGTTCATGTAACTATTAGTCGGGGCTGTTAGGGCATACAAGGGACTGTTTGGTTCAGATTCTTCCAAAAGCACCAAATTTGGCCCATATGTCGCCCATACCATACCTTTTCGATTTTTGACGGGCGCCAAGGTAGTCGCCCCCTGGGGCCGCCATATTGGCGAAATTCATTATGGCCGCCACCCGGGTTAGAGGTCAGTCAATAAAATGGCTAGAATCATGAATAATACAACTTTTTAGTGGTTATCGGAGTCCGGAAATCTGATTCTGATCTTATTTCAACGATTTGAGGTCAAGGTCACCCTGAAGGTCATTTTTGGGTCAAATTCGTCATTTTTAGTGGTTTTTAGTCGAGATATACAAACTAACTCATTTTATCGATTTTCGGGGTTGAGTAACCCGAATCTGGCCATATTTTGACAATTTGAGGCAATATTGCATGTGAGGTTCATGACAGATGTCCCCCGAAACAGAGGTCAACCGGAGGTCAATTATAGGAAACATCAAAAGGGCTAGAATCACAAATAATACCATAGGGCTTTGCGGCATCGGAGAATTAGATTCTGACCTTATTTTGACGATTTGAGGTCATGGTCACCTCATTTGAGAATTAAAGGTCAAAGATCAACAGTTGCTACTAAAAACAATTGAAAGAAGATTATTCAGGAACAAATGTTACTAAAATACTTCGGAGATGACATCTGCTGACAAAATGCTATAACTATGCCGCTACGTGCATTTAAATGTTCAAAATACAAAACAAAGACCGCTTAAGCAACAGTATACCAATGATTACTTTTACTACCTATGCATTCTGGCTTGCGCTCTATGATGCCAGCAATAAATAATACTTGTCATCATCGCCCAAGTTATTAACGCACCCGCCTTCGCATTTGCAGAGGGTCATATATCGGACATCGGCACAGTTGCATTTGCACCTTCCCGTGCATGCCTTGAGTCAGCCTCAGTGCATGAGAATGGCATATGCCATAGAAGTGTCGCTGAGAGTGGTCCATAGCGGTTGCCATGTACTGGTGCAATCTTTGTGCCAGCTCCACTCACTGAAGTCAGGGATTCCCTGCTGGAGTGAAGCGACTCCAGTAGAAACTCGCTTGCAGCAGCGATCGCTTCACATGCTGCAAAAGCGCGGCTTGGGAGATGGGATGTTTTCCAGCGATCTGGTTGCAGTAGTGAAGAGGTGATGCTTGGCCTCATTGACACCGGCTGCATCACATCCCTTGCTGTACATGAGTACGATGAAGCGTTCTATAAGCTCCATATGCACGGACTCGAGAGTGTCAGGATCATGCGTGAGAGCAACTAGTGTGTCGGTGGGATCCGATATGCTTGTACAGGCTGCCCAGGCGGTCTTTTTGCCACATCCAAGAAACTGTGAAGTCGTCTTGCACCCCGTTAAGCTATGAAAGAGAGGTAGTGCCACGGACTTTGACGGACCAAGATCGGAACAGATGGTTTGGACTGGGATGCCACAATACTTTTTCCTGAACCCCTAAAATCCCGAAGTATGAATGGATCAGCGGCTTCTTAAAAGATGTTAACAAAAAGGAGCCATTCTCATTCATCAGCACACAGATGTCCAAGACTGACATGAGCGGAAAGCTCCTTCTGTGTATCCGTTTTGAGCCCGTGTTCTTCAACAGGCGTTATGACCTCACAATACTTCAACCGTGCAACCATTCCGAGGCGGACACTAGGGTCCTCCTGCATCTAGCACATGCCACGGAGGAGGGTCATACAACAGCCTATGTTCGCACGATGGACAGCGATGTCCGGTCTTTGAAGACCCTCGGTCTATCGGAACTCTTGGTGGACTTCGGTACTGGAAAGAAATATTGTGACATTCAGTCCATACCGTTTGTTCCGATCTCGGTCCGTCAAATCCTTGGCACTACCCCTCTTCCACAGCCTTACTGGGTGCGACCCGACTTCACAGTTCCTTGATAGCACAAGCCAGAAGGTATAGATACCAATAATCGTTGATATATTGTTGCTAAGGCGGTCTTAGTATTGTATTTCGAACATTTAAATACACATAGCGGCGTTGCGGCATAGTTATAGCATTTTGTCAGCAGATGTCATCTCCGGAGTATTGAATATAATTTGTTCCTGAATACTCTTCGTTCGATTGTTCTTAGTGGTAACTGTTGATCTTTGACCTTTGACCCCAAAATGGGTTGACCTCAAATCTTCAAAATAGGATCAGAATCGGAGAATGCCACAAACCTCTATGGTATTATTTGTGGTTCTTTTGGTGTTATACCTAAAATTGACCTCTGGTTCGGATGACCTCTATCGCGACTCTCAAATGAAATATTGCCCCGAATCGCCAAAATAAGGCCAGATTCGGGTTACTCAAACCTGGAAACCAATAGAATGAGGCAGTTTATATATCTTGCTCCAAAACCACTGATAATGGCGAATTTGTCCCCAAAATGCCCTTTAGGGTGACCTTAAAGGTTACCTTGACCTAAAATCGTTGGAATAAGATCACAATCAGATTCTCCGACCCCAAAAACCACTAAAAAGTGCTATTATTCACATTTCTAGCCCTTTTAGTTATTCAACTATAACCAGGATGGCGACCATATTGAATTTCGCCGAATATGGCGGCCCTAGGGGGCGCCCGTCTTGGCGCCCGTCAAAAATCGAAATAGTATGGTATGGGCGACATATGGGCCAAATTTGGTGCTTTTGGAAGAATGTGAACCAAAATATCCCTAACAGCCCCCACTATATGATCTGCTCCGGTTTAGGTTAACTATATCAGTGATTCACTTTAAATGTGTATATTTATATTCAGATATTAACCAATAAGTTTCTGCAGTTGCTTCGTAAACACGAATTCTCAATCCAGCACAAAGCAAGAACATTCCTCAAAACTTCTTTATTACATACCGGTATCGATCATAATTACTGATTTAGATACACGTATAACCTAGCATAATCATAGACAGTTTCTCATCCCTGTCTGTCTGTGTATTTCCTTCTCTCCAAACATCAAAGTAAAAATTGTACGAGAAGTTAGGTTTGCAGAATAGCAAGACCCAGATGCGCCATTCAATAATTAGACGTCGTCCATAAAAAAATTTCCACTTCAATAATCGAAATACTGATGACGTATTATATTACTCTCAATCACGTGATCAATTGTGTATTCATTCATCTGAATGACACGTGATACGCTGATAAACAGCTTGTATCACTGACGTCCCTACTCTCCTTGGTTCCCCCGCTGATTCACATCGCCAAGTTCGCGCCTCTTGGTCGTAAGGGGGTGCTCTGCACAGGCCAACCACCAATTACCAATGAATATCACTCTTACGGAAGAGTCTTGGCAATACGAGTTGTCTCCCTTTACAAACGTTCATATGTCGTTAACGGCAAAACTAACATTAAAAGGACGGCAAAACAGCTCTAATTACGTTAATTTCTGAGTTAAGAGTGAACAGATTTTTGGATAACTTCCTTCATTGTTTAGTAAGGTTCGTCAACTGATTGCAAACATTTGTTCACTGATACCTTCATATAATTAACAAATAAATCCCTGTAAATGTTGATAATATCCCACTGATAAGACCACGCTTTATCGTCATGAGTATATAAGGAGACCAAGCTGCCTAGAATAGCAACGTAGAAACACCGTTCAATTGTTTCAGATTTTGAATCGAATGTTGACTGTTAATAAAGACAGGGAAAAGTTCATTTGAGAGATGCGGTTAGAGGGCGTGTCGCTGTCAAAATATTGGCATGGCTTCCACATTACGTGAGAGTAGTGATCTCACTATCCAACCTGTAACCATCTCGGTCATCTATACGCGGTAAGACTGACCCTGGGGTCGTGTGTATCCATGTTCGGCCTACTTTCGGCAACTGCCAGAGGAAATTTCCATAAATCGATATCACATGACTTCGTCAGCCAATCAGCTAAAGTCTACCGACGTAACCCCAACGTAACTCGCCATTTTCGAGTCATGTGATGAACTACTTGTTCAAAATTTCAGATCCACCACACCTCTTGGATGATACGAAAGTTATACATACCTATATATTTTATAAGCCCAGGCAATATCTGTTTCAGAAGTGGTATGAAAACCTGTAATTTATCAGATTCCTCGAGTCCGTTCTCCGCCGGATGAAGGCCGAACAGAATCCGGTAAAGTACCGGATATCGCTCCGCAATAATGGAGACACACGATTCGCAAGCCATCTTATGGATGGCGAAGTGTACGCAAATGCTCACTATCATGAAGGCATGACGTAATTTCGATCACGTGAGGTAATTAGACAATCGTGGTTGATATGAGGAATCTGGTTATCTCCGAGCTATTACGGCACGGCGATTGGGTAACCAGATAAAGAGGCGCGAACTTGGCGATGTGAATCAGCGGGGGAACAAGGAGAGTAGGGACGTCAGTGATACAAGCTGAATAGTATGAGTGTAGACACGTGATCACTTATCCAGAAATCCAACATCGCTTATTTAACACGAAACCAATTAAATTGTCACTGTCGACGCAAAGTACGTGACGACCGCAAGACGGGAAGTGTGTGTGCCTCAAGGCGTGAAGTTCTATATGTAACCCGATACACGAAATTAAAGCATGCTCTTCCGATTGTGCCAGTCCAGTGACCTCGCGCTGGCAATTAAGTTGATGTCATGTCACATGAGGGAGGTGACAGGCTAATTGAATTGTGTAACGATCCCCACCAGCCATTTAATTGTCATGGATGTTGGGGGCCTGCATTGCATCAAGGGGTAGAAGTGGGATTTTATTGTCATGTATGTAGGGGGGGCTATGTCATCAGGGTTCAGGACAATTTAGTATGGACTGCTGAGAATGCTGAGAATTAGAATTAGCAACCTAATGAGAATGCATGCGCACATGTAACCTTGCTATCGTCTTCAACATAATACATGAAGCAATCTGCCAGTCATACATGTATAGCTTCCTGTCGATCGAACTGCTTATGACTAACAGGAGATTAATTTTAATTATATTAATCTTCACTCAAACACTAAACCAACACAATCATATATATTGCCCTTGTGGCTTGAATATGATGTGCGTACGTCAAATTTCGCCGAATATTAACTAAACAACAGCTGCTTTGACTAAGCAGTCCAGTCTTCGTATAATACACTGGAGCAGCTTAGCAAGTTGAAGGGGACACATAATGGCCCAATCCATCTAAAATTTATTATATTTTGCTGCGTATGACTGACAGTGCCATATGCAATCGGGATTTGTTCTTGTATCTCATTTCTGTGCCCTCCTTGATTCAATCTGTCTAAATGTTATCCAAGATATGCATTTTGTGGTGGTGGTGGAGGGGAAGGGGGTGGGGGGGGGGGGAGTTATCATCAACTCACATGTGAAATGCACAGGATACGCCACCCCCTCCCGGCCCAATCCGAAAAAGGGTTATAGTAAATCTAGTTGAACAAGTGGTGGGGTAGTCAGGTGATTTTGAAAGAGTCACTGTGGCTGTTCATGTGTAAGTTCTACCTGTATTCTAGGCCTTGATGAAGTGAAATTATAGCTGATAAATCTTCAACACAGTGACAGCAGGACATGGCTAGGACCTGAAGCCCTGAAAAAGTGATAGTACATTTGACATTGCAAGATGGAGGATAAAATACTGTACACATTTTGTAGGCATGAAGTGGCACAATCCCATCAAATTGCTTCACTTTTCAACATTCAGGGGCTTAAGTGACAAGGTTCAATTTAGACAGAAATTTGATGTAAAAGCTTGAAGAAATAAGTCAGTGATCCCAATGAAATAACCCAAAATAAGTTAAATTTAACAAATGGCCTACCAGTTCAGCTGGCTCTGTAGTGTAATGTAGGTCATGTACTGTATCAGGATGATCCCAGTATTTTCATCTTATCAATATTCAACACCTGCAACGTTCAGGAGGCTCTAGAGGGCACAATACACCAGTCAAAATGTTTATATAATCTAAGATACAATCCACACTCGTAAATAAATAAATCTTGTCACATCATATCAGGGAAATTAACTATGTATCACAACAAGGGCGACAACTGGCAATAAAGATAGGAGACAGAGTTGTCGTTCTTGAATGAATAAATTTTCTGGATATCAGTCCACTCGTTTGGAGCCCCAGAACGTTTTTAACTTCTGCTTTTTATCATCAACTCTTCGGTGGCTCTGTAATATTACAACCACGCCTTCGAATTGTTACAAGGCTTCAGCCACAACGTTTTCTAAGGGTGATGTTGAAAAGTAGGCCCCGCATGACCTCTCATTAAATATGCCCTACTTGATTTAGGCTTTGAAGGTTTGATTTCTGAAGTTTGTCTATGAGAACGGATTTGTAACTTGGGCTAATACTTCTTGTCAATCTGCTTCAATGTTCTTATCTGAATGGCGAAGGTACAAAGTGAATTATAGGACACAGAAATACGCTTGTTTCAAGCAAAAACTTACGTGGAAATGAGATCCAACTGCCGGAGTGGTCTCCCTTGTCAGTCACGTGATGACGACACAAGCATGGCCACCACCAGAAGTCAGATTTGGTTGAGAAATCTCTAGGGAATATTTATTCATACACGCAGTATTCCGTCAATCATAGTGCACACCACTATGACGCATTATATTTTACTCCGTTTTTCCAACTTTATTCACGTCTTTGCATCTATGTAATTCTGCCATATTCAACTGAACTGAAGACAAAAGACTCATTGTTTTTGGCCTAAATCTGTTGTTGTTGTAAATCTTGCAAATGCTCAAATAACGTAGTAAACTGAACTTACCATGTCCATAAATGAATAGGGTGAATAGCATCTAATGTAGTCATCCACAACTTCTCAAAAACGGAACTCGAATGCGCAATATTTACATGTGTATTCTGCCAGCCAGTTCTATTTACAGTGCAATCTGAAAGGAAAAAATGTATCAAAATTATTTCTGAAGCGAACTTCATTGAAATAAGACGACAGAACGATTGAGTATACCTTTAACTTTCTTATGAGATCAAAAAGTGAGACCGATAACACTTATAAAGTCTGTAACCTGCAGTTGTACTTACCACAATGAACAATGAGATTTGAAAAGTGGGATACAAATGGCGTCTGTCAAGGGAAGATCACCCGTGCATTTTTTTTACCTCTGTCGATCAGACGGAGGTCTAGGAGCGCAACGTGATATCTCCCGCCAAATAATTGTCATATGGGGAACCCACGACTCGTGTGATTTCCAATAGGGATTGCTATGGTTCCCGACGAAATTTTGAAAAGTTTCTGGACACAATTGAATGCTTACGTCACAAAAGATGTGTATCCTTTGCAGTGCTTCCACCGGGTCTCTTAATTCGAGGGTACTAAATTCGCGCGTGTACTTATAACTTCGCGCTGGTACAGATGGCCGGTATGCGACGAAGACAAACCTGCGCTTTCATAAAAAGTAAATTTTCACGAAAGAAAAACTCGCATTCCGGATAGTATAATTGGAAACTTCCACGAGAATCTCTGAATCGGCAAGAAGATAAAGGACGAGTGTCATTCACCAGGATGCGAGTCGGAAGTGAGAAGTCAAATTCAAAGTCAGAGGTCAAAAACGTAAAACTCCGAAGAACTCTCTCGGCTTTTTTTTTTTTTTTTTTTTTTAATTGGGGGGTGAGGGTTGGGGAGATAGCGACTGAAAAAATATATCTTCCCATGCTTCAATCGTTATCTGTGAATCCGATCAACAACCTAGCCGGATAATCTGTCAAAAATTATCCGTCGTCTGGGTAAGGGTCATCGGAAGCTCGGACTGTGATACAGGCAAAAACTGTTGTTGTTGTAGTCTGGAAAAATAACTCTGCCTCACGAGGCGCTCTCTCGGCTTTTTCGTTTCCTTTTTTTTGAAGATGGGGGGGGGGGGAGATAGCGACTGGAAAAATATATCTTCCCATGATACTTCAATCGTGATCTCATGAATTCCACGGAAAAGCGGACATTGCTAAACAGCCCTTTTTCGCATAAAATTCACTCCACATTCTGTCGTAGACCCTATATTAGCATGCTGTTTGTTCTACATGTATTCGCTTCCTATGATCTCCGGGAACACGCCAATAATAGAGAAGATGTGTTTTAATAGCGAAATATTTTTCCCGCAATTTTTGAACATGAAGAACTCGGGAAATTCTAAATTGTCAAAGAAGAAAAATTGCACTTTACTGAAAACTATACTATTTTGAAACATCTGCAGAAAAGATATGCATGTGGCGGGAGCTGTATACAGTGTTTGGGGGAGTTCCGAATCACGGGGAGTTGCGGATCACTTTCCTAATTAATGCCTGATATTTCTTGAAGTAAAGTATCTGATTAAAACTTTTTAGGTTTATTGGAACGTCTGTTTCCGTGGACTGAAATGAATGTCAAACAACGGACCTGGATTGTTTCTTTTCCGGTCAATTCGGTAACGTAATACTTCTGGTACTGTACAATAACAAATTGCCACAGAGTCGAAAAACACGTGCGATTTTTCCAGTAGTGAATCTGCGCGAAATAAGGTGGGTTTAGGCGGTATATTCAGTATTTATTTAAGTGACAGAATCTTGCTAAATGGCCAAACAAAATATCTAGTGATTTGCGATAAATGTTAACTGACCAGCATTGTAATATAATGGCGCTATAGAGATGTCAATTCCGAATCAACGAAATAAGCGCCGTTCATAACTTGAAATCGGTGAATAAGGGACCGTCTCACAACTACTACTATAGGTGTAAACCGACTTTAAGGAAGATTGGTCAATCCATGGCATTGTCAAAAAAAAAAAAAAAAATGAATCAATGACAATATCCTTGTAACCGGAACTATGTACGCGAATCATTCCAAACCTTGGTGAACAAATCATTTTTTCGATATTACATCATCATATTCAATAATTCCAGACATATCTACTCCAATATAGAAAGTTTTATATAAATAAAATTGTTCATCACTGAGCGAGGTTTCTACGAGTTCAATAACTGGATGTCCCTTTATTAACACTATCTGGTCTGGAAGATTTGGGGTGTATCGCAGGTGAGGGGTGGGCGGGAGGGAGTCAACCCATATATTTTCGCTATCCATAGGGCTAGAGCGCTGCAACATAACACACAGTATCTTCTGTTCAAGCTCTACCTGAAAGAGTAACAAAGCTTAAGATGAACGCTATGATGACGTCGAGTAACGTCATCTCGTCAGTCATTTGTCGACTATTTTTTGGACCGATTTTTCGAAATTCTAATTTTCCGATTTTTCTTTCATAAACTACCAAATAAAGTAGAGAATAACTACTTTTGCCCAATAAAATACTTTCTAGTACTTTTAGGCCAGAAAAATTCGAAGAAATGGACCGAACTGGCTGGGAAAAAAAACGAATTTCTGAGATACCACACGGCCGCCTTTTGAATTTAGCCATGATCCTCTGCTCGGCCAAGTCCTAAAATGACTCCAATATGATAAGCTTTAAAGTCACGAAGTTCCCGCTTCCTCTGTTTTGTCGTTATGGAAGAGTACAGGAAAGTTCACTAGCCCGCCCTCCATGATTGTCAGACATCGTATCCTAAAATGTTCTAAAAAATAATTAAATTGAGATTACAATGCAATTTTGTAGGCTCGCTCCAAGATAAATATACTTCAGAACATTTTCAACTCTAGATCTGCGTGTCATTTGTGCCTGGACTGCAACAGTTGAATATTCGCTCACAGGGCGGGGAGAATTAAGACAACATTGAAAACTTCTCCAGGGTTTCACCGGCCTATGGATGATTAGCAGATGGCCCCTCAAGCCTATAAAAATTCCATTCTCAGTGCCTGTAACGGCCGCTAGATGGCGTGATCCGCAACTCACCAAAATGATGCGCAACTGCCCGCGCTGGTGCACTGAAGCGGAGGTTATTTTCTCATCGATTGACAAGTCCGATTGAAGATTTCTTTACATACAATTATAGACGACAGATTTCCCTAGAATATAAGACCAGCAGTCGCTCTCACCTCGTAAAAGAACAAGCGCTAGCAGTCTGGATGTGAAAAGTGATTCGGAACTCCCCCAAACACTGTACTTTCTCACGATGAAAAAAATCTTATCATCCTTGGGTACTGTATGTTAGTAAGAGATGTCATATAAGAATAGTCAGATTGAAACAGAGCAGCAAAAAATAGACAAGCAACACTAGTCAAGAGTCATGTCCGTTTCAGGTGATTCCGTCACGAACATTTCGAAGCATGATTTACTAAATGCTGGATCATCTGTAGATTTTTCATGGATCCGTAAACAGATGTCATATAGAATAGCAAACTAAACTTGAAACTACATGGGTATGACCACGGAACTTCCGAGTACATGACTTTGAATAAAGAAAAAGTCTTCCGAACGGTGATTCCGTCACGGTGGAATTCATGATCTGTGAATCCGATCAACAACCTAGCCAGACAATCTGTCAAAAATTATCCGTCGTCTGGGTAAGGTTGAAGGGTAATCGGAAGCTCGGACTGTGATACAGGCAAAAACTGTTGTTGTTGTAGTCTGGAAAAATAACTGGCATGCACTCTATGGAGAAGGGCCTCGTGAAGCACAAAGTGCAATTTTGTTGTTGTTTATCTGCAAATTCGCTCATCTCGATGGGTATCTTTCACTGGTTCTCACAGTTGCCTGGCCTGTGTTATATTCGGTGGTCGAAGTCTACGTATAGTTTTTTTCAATAAATTATGGAAATTAATACAAACATATATACAGATATTTTTTAAATAGATTTTTTTATAAGTGTATTTCTCTTTCATCTTAGGCTCAATTAAAGTCATTCTCTAAAATGTGAAGCCGAGTTACTACAGTTTTTAATTATCTACCAAACCCTGTCCTCTATGACATAGAATAAAAGAGAAGTTGGGAATAGAACCGCTCAACACAGTCATTTCTAAACATCAAGTTGTACATAAGTATTTTTACTTACTCTGTACAAGCTGAGGGCAATTTTGTGGCTTTTGAAAATTTTGAGATTTTTGCGTGTCTGTCCATATTTAACTAAGCGACGTCCAAGCGAGCTAATGTACGCGCGTTATATTCATATCAAATATGGTGCGGCTTGTGTTCAGTGAGGCTTGGAATGTTTATACAATTAATTTTCTTCTCACTGTTACACAATGAAATTAAGTTTCAAATCATTTGATTCATCTCTTCGATGTAGATTGTTATGTTTCATTCGAGGAAATAATTTTAAAAGATACATATGACATTTTCTAACTTTACGGCTGGAGTTGTATCACAAAGAGCAAACGGCGTAAACATGCTTTCCCATCTCACCCACGCTCATATGGGTATCGATCGTTCCTATTCGAGGACACACTAACTGATGACCTAGTTCAGAGCCAGTGATTTGCTCGCCCTCCACCCCATTGGATATCAGTTGATTCCTAAGGAAATAAACATTACACATGTAATGACCACCTGCCGAGTGATACATGTGTGAATCGGTCAGACATTTCCAAGGATGCCAAATTCTAACTTAAAACAACCATGCCGGATTTCATTGCTTCACTGAGAATAATTGGATCTAACTTTTACAAAGCCTGCAGCTCCCAATAGCTCCTGGATCTAGAACACATAAATGAAGGGACCTAGTTTATCGGTGCTATGGCAAAAATATCATGTAGAATGGGATTGTGTGGATAATATCCTTGGAAGTTGAAGTCCTGCTGCATGCTTCACAAACATCATCAACAGTGAAAATTATCTCCCTTGACCAGGTAAGGACTTGAATGTGTGTCTAAAATGATTTAGCTTCTAGAAACAGACTTCATTTCAAATTTTAATTCCAATTCTGCTACATGTACATGTATAAAATACATACAGAATGAACTGCATACATAATAACACAAAGAACAGGTATATGTATCTCATTACATTCTTATTCAAAGATCAATACCTGGGTAATATTACAACAATACCATGGTGTTATATATTGTTATGATTGACTTAACATTAGCTGCTGAAGATATTTCTAATTTGAGATCAATGAACAATCATACTAGATTTCATAATTTCATTTATTTTCACAATAAGCAACATAATCGAGATTAGCAAGTGAAGTTTTAAAACATAATATAATAAACAGCATGGGTCTCCATCAGTTTATTGTAGACAAAAATACCCATGAATATATGTTACCATGATTCAGTCATAATATTACCTGTAATATATTGATGTCGACAAGGAATAAACATAATTATTTGATAGTATTACTAATTGTATGTTGTTTATGATTAACATGAACTTTTTATTTGCTGCGTGGAATTCAGTCATTTGTTCCATATATTCTCATCAGTCATCACCATTCAATGTGAATGTGATACATGTACAAGTCCATGGTCATTGATACAGTAAGGTGAAAGCGAAGGTGACCTGTAACACCAGTATACAAAATTATACCAAGCGCATTGAATCCTCATCATATGATGTTGAGACAGATCAGAACGAAGTGTCGGTAAAATCAGGTGTGTTTTGAAGAGCATTCTCTCATCAATGATGATGCTATACTGTACACATACAAAATATGAAGTGTTGATGTGTTGGGCCTATAGCACAAAATCACAAGCAAGTTGGTACAACAACTAGGCACACGGTGTCTCATTTCTGCCGCTAACGTGTCGATTTGGGTGAGGGGATCCTCTCAGGGGGAGGTGGGGGTGGGATGGGGCCTAATGTCTCAAGCACTTTTCCAGGTTTTCCTCAATATACTCTATTCCATACCCCAATATTTCAAGCACGTCAAATCAAACAAAAATTATTTGCTGGGAATGTGACTTTCACATCCCTGTCTGGACATGCTAGTGAGGAACCCTCAATCCCAGCTTAATTACCATTGATGAAGCTAACGTCCAACAAATGCAAAATTGAGCTTGGCATCCGGCCGTATGTTATTCAGTGATGTATTACGCTACGGACCCTGTTGCCTCGACGGAGGTCTTTGCGCTCATCCAGCGCTTGTTCCTCATAGAATTCAAATCGTGTATCAGATATTTTTTCACAATTTTTTCAAAGCAGTATTAAACGTTTTAACTTCGTTACACTGGAACAACATAGAGGCCTCCATGTTTGAAGAATCGTGACGTCAGCGGACACTAGTTCTTCTGCCTCTGGAGGTAAAAACGCGTCAATTGGCAGAGGTGCAGTATTCGAGACCGTAGCTTACAAACATGAACGAGGATGATAGTGCGACGTGTCGGCATTACCTGGTACATTGTGACAGCCAAATGCAGAGCAGCCCGACATCGTAGATTATTTCTACTCCCAGAAGATCCTAGGCAAGCCATTGGCCGACAGCGGTCACGTGCCATTGGGATAAAAACACATATCAAACTGCACTGGCTGACCCAGTTGACTGCAGTTTGTAATGTAAACAAACATGGCAGCTGGAGTGATCTGTCAGCGACAGAACTGGAAATAAAGAATATGTCGGACATCAACTTTGTAAATCTGACCGATAGTATGTGCGACTATTCCTGGAATATCTGGAAAAGGTAGTGTATTGTGACTGTGAGTAACAGTTGACGAAAGCCGCCTGACGCTTGACTTCGCTTCGACGATGTCGCCTCGGTACGATCACATGCGCCGCTACAATGTGAATGATGTGGAAGTTTACCGCTGATATTCGCGTTTATTCTTATTTGACGTCTACAATTTTAGGTTACATGAATCAAAATACTGTTAGCAGGTAGAAAACATTCTTAGAATACGTCGTTTAATTCAAGATTGACCATTTTCAGACGCTTTTTTGTTCGAAAACTGTGCCGGCTTTTTCGCCGACTCGACCCCACTCCAGCTCGGCCGATCAGCCGAAGAGTTGGCGATCAGACTCCAGCGCTGTACGGTCTTTTGACTTATCATTTCGAGCAGAAGTCATGATATCTTGTCATATTTCTATGAAATATGACCAAATCTACAATGCTGATCCCGAATATTTCAAAACATTTGACGCGTCTCCAGCCGTTTTCATTATCACTTTTGTCGTATTTGATTAGCAAGTTTTGGACCCACTTTACCTCGCAACTTCCCCGAGTTGAAAAGGCTGCTCGTAGAAATAAATACGTTATCCTGTCTCTGCTCGTTTGATACTGAATTTTATCCTGTTTCCTGGCGAATGCCACACTCCCGCTTCGCGGTCGTGTGGCATTTTCGCCAGGAAACAGGATAAAATTCAGTATCAAACTCGCAGGGACAGGATAACTTATAATATCTGCTAGAATCAGGCCGTATTCTACATCAAAGCTAATCTATAACAGTGCCTCTGTTAGTCGGGGAACGGAGGAGTGCATGACAACGACCATATGCGGCCATGTTATCTCGACCCAGAGAATGTCCGATGACGTAGGAGATTATCGGCACAACTGAATTTCACGCTTTCCCATTGGATAAAAATCCTGCCCAAAATAAACATGGCGGCGCGCCCAAGAAATTCCAAATCACGGTATTTTCTATGTTTGCGTCTGTCTCATTCATTGGAAAAAGATGAGAAAAAATATTTGTCACGATTTTTTTAAATCTACGGGACTCTTGTTTAATTCCAGCGGCGTTTTACCGCAGAGTTTACGTTCCCTTTAATAACAGACTTTCAAATTTCTGGAGGAAAGTAACATCCTTCCAGAAGAAAAAGCAGGCTTCCGTCCAGATCGTCGAACAGCAGACAATCTTTACATTATTTCTACTCTTATAGATGATTATGTTAAGAAAAAGAAACAATTATTCTTCTGTTTTGTCGACTTTAAGCAGGCATTCGACTGGGTTTGGCACAACGGTTTGTTCTTGAAGCTCCTTCGAATAGGAGTTCGTGGAAAATTCTACAAACTCATTAAAGACATGCATACAAAAACAGTATACTTCAAGTTAAGCAAAACAACTCGCTCTCGCCTAAATTAGAAAGCTTGGTGGGAGTCCGCCAGGGAGACAATCTCAGTCCTACCCTCTTTAACGTATTCGTTCATGACCTCCAGTTCAACCACACGGAAAATGACTCGCCCTTATTACATAAAGAGGCTATATCACACCTAATGTATGCAGATGATTTGGTAATAATAGCCTCAATCAACTAAAACTATACTGTAGCACCTGGTATCTCAACATAAATACTGATAAAACTAAAGTAATGATTCTAGAACAGCGGAAACGGAAGAAAACCTTATCTCCTATTTTCCAGATAGGTGATACAACACTTCAAATAGTTCAATCCTACCGATACCTTGGGACTACTTTGAACGACAAAGGCCAGTTCACAGACACTGCACTTGATTTGAAGCAAAGAGCTCAGAAGGCATTGTATAAAATACGGAAAGTATCAAATAATAGTGAACTCCCAATAAACATCCAAGTTAAACTCATCGAGTCCTTAATTAAGCCTATTCTATTGTATAACTGTGAGATATTGGGATTAGAGGAAAAACTGCTCAAGAACACAAAAAACTTCCGGATTAGCATTGAAAAACTAAATAAAACACATTCAGAACAAATTCAACTAAAATTTTGTAAAATGACCCTCGGATCTTCTCGCCGGACACATTCCCTTGCATGCCGAGCAGAACTTGGACTTTTCCCCCTTCACTTCGACATCCTCATGGCTACTCTGAAATACGACGACCGACTCCAAAACACACAAAATACACTTCTTAAAGATGCTTATGCCTCTGGTAACCAGAATTGGAAAACAAGAGTTGCCAAGTTCAAGAATGCAGCGAACTTGGCAACTGGTGATATAAAAAATATGACTAAGTTTCAGAAGAATAGATACTACCACCAAATGAAATTGCAGCTTGAGCAAGACTACAAAAACTAGTTCCTCAAAAAAGTTCAAGAGCACACCCAATCTGGTAAACTGACTCTCCTCTCAACCATATATGAAGAATAAAAATTGCAGGATTACCCAGAAAATATACAAAACCCGGATCATAGAAGAACAATAACAAAACTACGAATCAGCTGTCACAAACTCGAAATAGAGACCGGTAGGTATAAAAACACCGCAAGGTGTGACCGGCTCTGTCGCCACTGTACCCAAAATGTAATAGAAGATGAAGTACCGTACACTTCTTGCTATACTGTCCTCGACATAACAAACACAGAGATTATATAAACCAAATGATCCACGGAAACCGACTCCCTCATCATCCGGAAATTATAAAAGTTAAATCTATATTAAATTCGCACAGAGACAATGCTTCAAAAATAGCAAGACTGGTACACCAAATGTACCAGTCAAGGCTCCGCCTTAACTCTCCATCAAAAAACCGGCTGGATACTTCTTAATTGGAGTTTCCACATCAACACACCGGCAACTCCTACGTTATTTTCTAGGATTTTCCAAGAATTATTACTAACTCACATTGTTGGTTAAAACCATACTAACTAATAATTACTACGTTGCTATAGTACCATAGTAATTATATTGTTTGCCATACTTGTACCATTTTACGAGTCGTGCAATAAACGTATTGTATTGTATTGTATTGCTGATAACTGAGCTGTTGTGATTTGCTTCGAGAAGAATGAACAGATTCTTCTTTCCAAGTTTCCTACATGTAGGTATCATCTGATCATTTCTTTTGAGTCGAGGGGGCATGCCCTTCTTGAGTAAATTATTTGGAAATTGCACGCAGACATACACATTTTGTTCCTGTTCTCTCTATTTGAACTGAGATGTTTGTTCCCAAATTCACACTTGTCTTGAGCTGTGAAGTCGTGGAGTTGAAGATCTTGGAGATGAAAATATTGGAGTTCATTATCTTGCTTTACGTTACTTGGTGTCAGATATAATGTATATGCCAAATTAAAGATCTTGAAATTTGGTCTTTGAATATGTAAATACAAACTCTTCAAAATGAGTGTTTCTCTTGGTCAGCATAGAGTATTGACTAACATTCAGTAAATTGCCATATTCAACAAGCAAAGTTGGCCAGTCCGACATGCACTCCCTACAACATATTCCTACGAAGTAGGCTACCATCTGCAAATTGTCCGGTAGTCAGTGAGTGAGTGAGTGAGTGAGTGAGTCCATCCGAATCCTTTCGTGGACAAAATAAGGAGAACCGTTGACATTCGAACCTTGCTTTTTTGCTTGAAGTTGCATTAGGTGACTTACCAGCAAGTTCTGAGCTGACCTACTTTTGATGTAAATTTCTGGTGATTTTTGATGAAAATCTCTGGTGATTCTGACTGGGGCCGTGCCCATCTTAATATGGGCAGGATTTCCAAGAGTTCAGTGCGTGTCGGATCCTAATGCCTACCCTACTTCGTAGGTCCTGTGACGTTTCTGCCATGTTTTATTCTACTGATTTCTGTTGAACGTAATTATCAATAAGCTGCAAGTGATCTATCCAATTTTAAATAATTGCATTACAAATTTTACAAGTGGTTGCAGGCTTTATAGCAATGCAGAAGAGTTTATAGATCAACGGAAACACGACATCAGTACTAAAAGCACTTTCAGTAACTGATCGTAGGCTCGCCACCAGTACTATCTTGGCACATTATCTTGGCACCTTATCTAACTTGGAAAATACCCAAAGTGAAGTCATTTTTTTTATCACAAAATCGTTTAGTTCTTCAACATTCCGCGACGTCATACATTCATAAACCTTGTACCAGCGGATCTATTTAATACGGTCTATGCAACTCGTTTGTGATGTCTTGCCTAACTTTCACTCTAGTACCGCCGCGTTCAGAAGAGTTATATTTAATCGGCACCCTGTAGATAACCTGTCACTAGACATGAAATCTTCGTAGATCAGACATTCTGCAGGGTATCCACTTCCCATCACATCCATTTCTTCGGTCTTGTCTATTAGCCCTATGCACCAGGCCTGGGGGGATCATAATGGCCCCCCTACTGAACTTTGTCGCTTATCCCCGGAAAGAGAAAAGAAATGAAAGCTGACCCTCCTCGAATTTTTAATTTTTATCATATTGCGGTCATTTTTAGCCGATTTGCATAACCCCCGAGTAGAGGATCATGGGTAAATTCAAGATGGCACCCATGTGAGGATACCAGAAAAGTGATTTTTTTTGGTCATTTTTCTTCAAGAATCCAGCTTTTTTCGAGGAAAATTGAGAAACTTTATTTTATTTCACATCAGACTATGATTTACTATTTGATCATGCAGTTTTTGCAAGTAAAACACATAAATAAAAAATTCGAAAAATCTGACCGAAAAATCGACCAAAAAATGTCTGTTTGAAGATGTCACTGTGATGTCATCATACCGGCCATCTTGAATTTTTAGAGTTTGACTCAAGGGTATAGCGAGGTAAGTTTCAGCCCCCTAACTCAAGGGGTAAGAAAAAATATTACGGGGCCTGGACAGGTTCAAAAAACCACAGGACATATATGGTTAAGTTATACCAGTTTTGTGAAAGAATGTATTGTAATACTAGTACAGTGAAATCTGTGTATACGGACCGTGTATAATGGTGTCGGTCTAGACAGGGCTGTGGTTTATCAAGGTTCAAAGTACTTTAAATTTGAGTATTGGGACCATGGATAATGTCAGTATTTAGAGGTTGGTCGGTTTACCCAGGTGTCGGTATTCACAGAATTCACTGTATATACATGTAGTATCAGACAATAACCGTGTGCATGATTGCCGTTCCCTTAATTGTTTAAGATGTGCACTTTTGTCATCCCTACAGCTCCACATGGCGGATGAAGTTGGCAGCACGGATGATAACCGCGGGCGCCATAAAGTACATTTAAAGACCGTGCTCATGATGTTATCTTTGGGCAAGGATTGCCCTCGGGTAAGATATGATGTGCTCTAAAATTGAGCGAGTCGGTTACCTACGTTCATTAAATCAGCTTATGTCCTATATGTCCCTTACTCCGCTGATTCAGATAGGCACTTTTGCGCCTCTCAGACCGCTAGGGGCGCCTTGAACGTCCTATTACTGAGATCCAGGTTTTATAAATGACCTTTTGATTATTGTTTTGTAGCAACTACTAATGACATAGTTTTCGCAATTGTGTCATTAGTAGTTGTCAGTTCAGCAGCTAATGTCGTAATTGCTTCATTAGCAGGCGACTCTGCACCCGCTATTGTCGCAATTGCGACATTAACTGGCGACTCTGCATGCAGACTAATGACGCAATTACGACAATTGTGTCCTTAGTGGTTGTTAGTGCAAGTACATCAAAGATTTAGTCATACATCATGTGTAACATATTTTTGCCTTAAATAATTACTGGTTTCCAGTTTTGACAATAAGCGTGAGCATGCTCGCTATCATTTTATACGCCCGCCAAAAGGCGGACGTATTATGTGAGGGCGGTTTCCGTCCGTCTGTCTGTCCGTCCGTCGGTCAGTCCGTCCGTCCGTCTGTCCGTCCCTCATGTCCGGTCTATATCTGGGACAGTTTTCTATCTACAGTTCTAATTTTTGATGAGTGGATACCCTACGTGGAGACGATGTGTCTCGTACCAAAATGAAGGTCGAGGTCAGAGGTCAAAGGTCACTGGCCTAAAAACAGGAAATCACTGAAGTGTTCGTGCCCCGTGTATATCTGTGAACGTTTTCTATCCACATGTGCAATTCTTCGTGAGTGGATACACTAGGTGGAGACGATGTGTCGCGAAGTAAAATTGAGGTAGAGGTCAGAGGTCAAAGGTCACTGTTGCCTAAAATCAGGAAATCATTGATCATTGACAGTTTTCTATCTACAGTTCTGATTTTTGGTGAGTGGATGCTCTTGGAGGGAACGATGTCTTGCATACCAAATGTAGGTCAAGGTCAGAGGTCAAAGGTCAGTGTGACAGAAAACTCAGGAAATTTATTGTGAGTGGATTCAGTAGGGGGACTTTTACTGCACTACTGATTGAAATCAGCCACAAAAATGGCCCCTTCACCATGCCGATTTATGGCAATAGAGATTAGTCACAAAAATGACCCCTTCACCATGCCGATTTATGGCAATATAGATTAGTCACAAAAATGGCCCCTTCATCATGCCGATTTACGGCAATAGAGATTAGTCACAAAAATGGCCCCTTCACCATTCCGATTGATGGCAATAGGGATAAGTGCCTGAGTCGAATGATAAAAGATCGATGAAACCCTCAAATCCAAAGTGAAAATTTCAGTTTTTTTCGTGAGTTAGCTGAAACTTTAGCTGTTGATGAGAGTTTTGAGGGGTATACTTAGATCATTATTGTTCAATTGATATGAATGCTCATTTGTCTATTAATGTCGGTCTTGTCGGATGTACAGGGTAACTTCCGGTCAAGGAAATGTAATGAAACCCCTCAAAACAAAGTTATTCTGTGGTTACAAATATATATTTGGTGACATTCCTGTCCCTGGATCCCCGTGGAGCTTCCGGGGTTGACCTGGGATGTCAATGTGCACACCCCAGGTCATGGTAAGAATCCGCCTCAGCTCCTCAGACAGCTTGTCGAAAGAGGCGACTAACTGGGGCACCCGTGTGGTTACCGGGTGTGAAAAGGAATAGGACCTTACCCGTGGGGTTTCCGGGTGTGAGAAGGAATAGGACCCTGGCCTACTCGTGGGATTCTCGGATGTGAAAACGAATATGACCCAAACGTCGTGATATGACTGAGATATAGTTGAAAGTGACATTAAATCATATTCACTCACTCACTCCTGTCCCAGATGGCTCAGTCGCCAACCAACAAATTCAGCCTTATCGTCGAGTCAGTGGCGCCAAAATGACGGTCCTCAAAAACTGCAAAGTAAATTTGACGGATTCAAAATCTAGAATGCGGTTTTCGATAATAACATTCGAGTTTAACACATAGTCAGGGCTGTTAGGGATTTTTTGGTTCACATTCTTCCAAAAGCACGAAATTCGACCCATATGTCGCTCATACCACACTATTTCGATTTTTGACGGGCGCCAAGACGGGTGCTCCCAAGGGCCGCCATATTCGACGAAATTCAATATGGTCGCCATTCGGGTTAGAGGTCAATCGTAGTTAAATAACTAAAAGGGTTAGAAATATGAATAATAGCACTTTTTAGTGGTTTTGGAGGTCGGATAATCTGATTGTGATCTTATTCCAACGATTTGAGGTCAAGGTCGCCCTTTAAGGTCACCCTAAACAACATTTTGGGGACAAATTCGCCATTTTCAGTGGTTTTGGGGCAAGATATATAAACTAACTCATTGTATTGGTTTCCAGGGTTGAGTAACCCGAATCTGGCCTTATTTTGGCGATTCGGGCAATATTTCATTTGAGAGTCGCGATAAAGGTCATCCGAACCAGAGGTCAATTGTAGGTATAACACCAAAAGAACCACAAATAATACCATAGAGTTTTGTGGCATGCTCCGATTCTGATCTTATTTTGAAGATTTGAGGTCACCCCGTTTTGGGGTCAAAGGTCAAAGATCAACAGTTACCACTAAGAACAATCGAACGAAGATTATTCAGGAACAAATTATATTAAAATACTTCGGAGATGACATCTGCTGACAAAATGCTATAACTATGCCGCTACGCCGCTATGTGTATTTGAATGTTCGAAATACAATACAAAGCACAACACACCAATGATTATTAGTACCTATACCTTCTGGCTTGCGCTCTCAAGAAACTGTGAGGTCGGGTCGCACCCAGTAAGGCTGTGGAAGAGGGGTAGTGCCAAGAATTTGACGGACCGAGATCGGAACAAATGGTATGGGTCAGTAGTATATAAGTAGAATACAATATGAGAGTTCTAACGCAGGGCAGCCGGGGCAGCCGATGACCTCATAAGTAGGTCGAGGTGACGTCATGAATAGGTCGAAGTCGCGCGGTGTTCTGTCTATTGATAGTGTCACGAACATAGTCAAGGGAGTTGTAGGTCAACGTCTGTTCACCGGACCGCGACAATAGCCAGAGGTGTTTGCTGGGGATACCAATTTCGACATACCCCCTGACGTCATAGCGAAGTCAGCCAACTCGGTCATACGAGACGTCGAATGATTTATAACATATCTAGGTGACATACCATACTAGTCCTCCAGATATTGACATCATTATTATCAAGCGGACGATGTATATATATATATATATATATATATATATATGCAAGTTCAAACACGCTATAATCATGATCAGGACGTGTTTGACACCATTCTCAATGTGACCTAAGCAGTCAAGCGAATTACGAAGGTATGTAAGGTATAGCTAGTGTTACAAGGATACACTTCGTCACGCACGAGTGGTTGTAGCCCGAGGGCAACTGCAGCGATATTTAATATATACTTCGTCACGCACGATTGGTTGGTTCACTGAGACGGCTGTTTTCCCCGTAAACTTCATTAAGATATACTCGATAAATAGACAGAATCCGTAATTATACGCCTAAAGCCTAGAAATTTCGTTTCAGACCAAAACAATTTTTCGATTTTTTTTTTTTTTTTGACTTGGATTTTCATCGAATTTTCCATAAATTACCAATGGCGATATCTCGGAAACTAAGACGGATAGAGACTCGCAGCTTACGGCGTCGTTTTCCTCTCGTATAGATGCGCGATAAAGACCCTATACAATTTTATCGCCTGGCGGTAACTTTCGCCGCAATTAGACGATAATCGGTGTCACGTGATTCGGCGATTTCTCGCGAAATAAGCGACATACGCGCACGCCGTGTGCGGCGTTGTATTCCTCGTGTATGGGTCTACCGTAAAGCTCCTATACGAATTTATCGTATCTCCGTAAGTTTCGCCTCTATTCGGCGTCGAAATACGCTCCGTTTACTTAACCGGACATGGAATGCGTCCACGCGAAAATTAGGTCGACCGTCACATGGTCAACTGATAAAATGGCCAATGCGTATATAAAGACTTCTCATGCGCTTCTCATTTTATTCTACGACTGTCGCACCTGTAAAAGCCAATATGTATCGACTAATGAGTAATCTATACGTTCAAGTGAGGAGTGAAGGAAATTCTCCTCAAGTAACATTTCAACGTATACGA
>JAVTVY010006398.1:35000-37372 GCA_036873755.1 Hanleya hanleyi
CTAAAATAAGATATTTTCGTATGGTTCGATAGGCACTCGTGAACACCGCGAGAAGTGATCAGTCACACCTGTCCACGGGTACAAGCGTCGTCGTAATGACACCTTAGGGAAGTATTCGTGGTAAGGTACAAAGAAAAAGTTTTCGACGCCGAATAGAGGCGAAACTTACGGAGATACGATAAATTCGTATAGGAGCTTTACGGTAGAACCTTACACGAGGAATACAACGCCGCACACGGCGTGCGCGTATGTCGCTTATTTCGCGAGAAATCGCCGAATCACGTGACACCGATTATCGTCTAATTGCGGCGAAAGTTACCGCCGGGCGATAAAATTGTATAGGGTCTTTACGAGGAAGCACTCAGACAGACGATTAAGATGCGGAAATGCTTATTCGATAAGTTGATCGATGACGGTGATAGCGAGGACTCCGAATAAAGACCCCAGTGGAAATATTCGTACATAAACATTGAATGGAAGGCTAGATGTCGAAATGATACCCGCAGTGGAGATGTATTTTATATAAGCAGTTTTCGCTCATTATTTGTGCAGTGAGTTGATGAATAAAGCGATTATTTAGTAATCTTCGTATTGCTTTGTCTCTATTTTATACCAGTCATATAATTCCTCCTCCTCCAACACCACACACACACACGCACACACACACACACACGCACACACACACACACACATCCTCCTCATTCCTTCTCCACACACACCACACACACACACTTCCTCCCCCTCCTCCACCACCACCACACACACACACATACACACACACACATACACACACACACACATCCTCCACCACCACCACCACCACCACCACACACACACACATCCTCCCCCTCCTCCACCACCACCACACACACACACATACACACACACACATCCTCCACCACCACCACACTCCTCCTCCTCCACCACCACCACCACACTCCTCATTCCTCCTCACTCTTTCTCTTCCTCCTCCTCATTCCTCCCTCCTCCTCCTCCTCCTCCTCCTCACATACGCTAAGGTAATTCTACCAGGTAGTCCTGAGGAAAATGGCCCTCATCTCCCCAAACGCTCTTCATTGCACCTCCGAAACTCCCCGTTGTCTACTACTTGCGACTGATCTATAACTATAACAGGGTTTTTGCCCACAAAGAAAAACTGGTATGCTAGGGCGTTAGGATAAGGCTCAACAGACCGATATGTAGGGGAAGATAACTCTTGTTGGGCCGTACTGTGACCGGAAGTGACCTTTTGTCAGGAATATGACGTCAACTTGACCTACTAACCTATGTGTGTGTCTGTGTATGAGGAGGAATTACTATAATATTGTTTCTAAAATAAGATATTTTCGTATGGTTCGATAGGCACTCGTGAACACCGCGAGAAGTGATCAGTCACACGTGTCCACGGGTACAAGCGTCGTCGTAATGACACCTTAGGGAAGTATTCATGGTAAGGTACAAAGAAAAAGTTTTCGACGCCGAATAGAGGCGAAACTTACGGAGATACGATAAATTCGTATAGAAGCTTTACGGTAGACCCTTACACGAGGAATACAACGCCGCACACGGCGTGCGCGTATGTCGCTTATTTCGCGAGAAATCGCCGAATCACGTGACACCGATTATCGTCTAATTGCGGCGAAAGTTACCGCCGGGCGATAAAATTCTATAGGGTCTTTATCGCGCGTCTATACGAGAGGAATACGACGCCGTAAGCCGCGAGTCTCTATCCGTCTTAGTTACGGATTCTGTCTATTTATCGAGTATATCTTAATGAAGTTTACGGGGAAAACAGCCGTCTCAGTGAACCAACCAATCGTGCGTGACGAAGTATATAATAAATATCGCTGCAGTTGCCCTCGGGCTACAACCACTCGTGCGTGACGAAGTGTATCCTTGTAACACTAGCTATACCTTACATACCTTCGTAATTCGCTTGACTGCTTAGGTCGCATTGAGAATTGTGTCAAACACGTCCTGATCATGATTAAAGCGTGTTTGAACTTGCATATATATATATATACATCGTCCGCTTGATAATAATGATGTGAATATCTGGAGGACTAGTATGGTATGTCACCTAGATATGTTATAAATCATTCGACGTCTCGTATGACCGAGTTGGCTGACTTCGCTATGACGTCAGGGGGTATGTCGAAATTGGTATCCCCAGCAAACACCTCTGGCTATTGTCGCGGTCCGGTGAACAGACGTTGACCTACAACTCCCTTGACTATGTTCGTGACACTATCAATAGACAGAACACCGCGCGACTTCGACCTATTCATGACGTCACCTCGACCTACTTATGAGGTCATCGGCTGCCCCGGCTGCCCTGCGTTAGAACTCTCATATTGTATTCTACTTATATA
>JAVTVY010006399.1:0-40385 GCA_036873755.1 Hanleya hanleyi
ATCTCTGGTGGCCCAGAAGGCTCGTAGACACAAACGTCTCGGCAAGGGAACGAGGAAGGCCACCAGAGTAACCGGAAGCAGGTTGGGAAAATTCAGACAAGCCGGAAGCAACAGTTAAAGGCGTAACTGAGCGACCGGGAAGTCCAGGCCTCGACAGCGTCGAGGAAGGTATTTTCCCAACCCCGGACCCAAATGAAAACTTAACATTAGGCCCCTCACTAGTGCTGCCCAAGTTTTCGTAGTCATAAGTTGACTCCGATCGAGCGATCGGAGTCCCCTGGCTTTCCCACGCTAAGCCTGGGTCCGTCACCGATTTCCCTTCATCGTCACATCCAGGCGTCCGCTCAATTGGAATCTCCACTTCCACAGTCGTCATAGTACCAGATTCCATATCTTCGATTACTCCTTCCACCTGTACCAACCGGGTCGATCCCTTACCTGATTGACCCTTCGCCTGGCCTGAAATGGAAGCATCGTGAGGGGGGGGGGGGCGTTTGTTTATCTTTATTTACGTCCAATAGGCTGACTAACGTAGACCCAGCTACAGAACTAACAAGCCCCCTAGACTCCTCGCCTACACTAGTACGAGGAGACTTTGCTACATATGTATGGTTGGCGAGATTGGTAGGCATAACAACATTATTTCCCTCGTTAGCTGCCAGAGAACCGGCTAGATACACCTGGAATATGCCGGGCGCCCACACATACACTCTTCACAGGCCGTGTCCCATGTACAGATTCTTCCCTGGCGGCATGGCGGACACGTTGAGTGAAGGTCATAACTAGGCTTGTCACCTCCACAAGACATGCATGACAATTGAGACATATTTTGAGCCATTTTTACGCTGATAACTTACAGAATACTTCCCAAAGGACTTCTTGCAGGAAATCAGACGTCTGAGGTAATCCAACTGTGAGTAGTTTCGCTAGAAAAGGCACTTTTTCACGGAGTTGACAATGTTTACTTCCAGCCCTACGAGCAGTAGAACAAGAAGGAAGTGGAATTGTGGGTAGCTATGCTATCAGGTGACTAGCAGGGGAGATAACTGTGTCATTTAAATTCTTACTGTGGTATTTCATGTAGACAAGAAATGCAAAGAGTGGAAGTGAGGTAAGTTTTCAGCGCAAATAACAGATCGGTTCTACTGGCCACTGATGCACAAGGATGTGCAGAATTGGATTGGACGGTGTGATAGGTGCTTGAAGCGAAAGTCACCAATCAATCTTAGGGCGCCTTTGGTAAGTATTACTACGACACAACCTTTGGAACTTGTATGCATGGACTTCCTTACCCTCGAAACGTCCAAAGGGGGTTTCCAGCATATTTTGGTTATAACGGACCACTTTACGCGCTACGCCCAGGCGATACCAACTCGCAATATGACTGCAAAGACCACGGCAGATGCTTTCATCAATCATTTTGTTGTGCACTATGGACTACCCAAACGTATACACTCCGATCAGGGTGCAAACTTCGAGGGAAAATTGATCGAACAGCTTTGCGGCATGCTTGGAGTTACCAAGTCAAGAACTACTCCTTATCACCCCATGGGAAATGGAATGACAGAGAGGTTCAATCGTACCTTGTTGGGTATGCTTGGTACATTGGAACCAACACAGAAGTGTGATTGAAAACAGTATGTCGGTACGCTAGTTCATGCGTACAACTGTACGCGTCACGAAAGTACAGGCCAGTCACCGTTTCTTCTCATGTTTGGGCGGGAGCCTAGGCTGCCTATAGATGTTGCTTTCGGTGTGGAGGTTGACAGTTCTTCTCGGTCACTCTCCCGTTATGTACACGACCTGCGGCGAAAACTTCAACTGGCGGCGCAAGAAGCAGGAAAGTCGCAGAAACGACAGAAGAAATGCTACGACGCCAAAGTACGTGGTGCAGCTTTGCAAGAAGGAGATCGGGTACTTGTGAGGGTAGTCGCATTCGATGGAAAGCATAAAATTGCTGACCGCTGGGAGAGTGAAGCATATGTGGTCATTCGGTAGCCCAACGGTGACATTCCGGTATTTGAAGTGCAGAAGGAGAGTGGAGATGGCAGAAAACGTGTGTTGCATCGTAACTTGCTCCTCCCCATTGGGGTGCTTGGGACTAAAATTATCGATGATGCGGATGATGTCCATCAGGATGTGGAACCGCCACAGCGACCGGTTCCAAAACCGAGGACGAGAACGTCTAACAGACGTTCGCCCCCTCCCTCGCATGATTCAGACTCTGAGGATTCGGTTTACTGGTATGGAGCAGAGCAGGACAACTCATCAGGAGACGGCATTCATGGTGCTGTTTTGGGGGATGGGAATCGGGATTGTATCTCGCAGCATTCTGGTGACGACCTTGAATCTGTTGCCGGGATACGGAACTCCGAACTTCGAGGCGACGACCAGATATTAGATGAAGATATCGAAGTTTCGAATGTTCCTGGTGATCAAGCTACGTGCAGTAGCGATGAATTTGCTTTGTAGTTCTGTTGATGCAGTGTCCAGTTCGATTGAACCGGGGTCTGGTGTCGTTGAAGAAGAGTCTTCATTCGATGAATCTACCGACCCGCAATTACGAAGATCGACGCGTCATCGAACGCAACCCGATTGGTATAGTAGCGATCACTACGTCAGTTCTATGCAGCCGGATTGGGTGAATCGTGTGAATGTGCTGCAATCGCTTGCTACAATGGAAATGTTCGTTGGTAAACACGATGAGGTGGCTAGTGCTGTATTGGAGATAGTACTTCATGGAGTTGGGAAATGATGTGGACATCATTTGTCATTGGAGGGAAGTGTGTGGCACATGTAATATTTTGACGATAATCGGTTTTGACGTCTGGAGCCTCCGGTATTTTATCTGTGGTTTCTTTGCAGTGCTACCGTAAGGGTATGGTTATTCATATGCTAATCTTCACCTGTTCTGTACCTTTATCGGTGTCTGTGTTCTTTGCCTGTTCCAATCTTTTATCCAAATTACCTTTTCCGTCTTTCTATTGCTTGTGGTCAATGCGCTGTTTATCGGTACGTGCATATCGTGCGAGCGTCCCCTATTTAACCCGATTTGCTATGTGATTTTGTGCGCATTTCATTTTTGCTTTACCGTCGGGCGGACCTTATCGTAATACAGGCTTGCTGATCCGGGAAATTCGATAGTTCAGGTTAGTTTATTTGTCTTTTTAGTATTAGGGTATTTTCTAGTAATATTTGTTATAAATGAGAGAGATATATTTGCCAGGTGTTATGCTATTTGGACAATAGGTATCCAGATAATGTGTAAATAATGTTTGGGAAATATGTATCTAGATAACGCATGACTGTGTGATAAGTTTGGGTGCAAGATCGGAGTTTTTAGAATATTGTCATTTTACTGCGATAGTTTCATTTTGTTTTCTATTCTTGAACCATTGTATTGAGAATACCACCAGTAAAGCGTGTTTATTTATACTGAGAATAGCACCAGTAAAGCGTGTTTATTTATACGCTTGTTATTTTGTGTATTTAGGTTCAACCCGTCACGAGAATTATATATACCATACGCAACAACCCGTCACGAGAATTATATATACCATACGCAGATCACTGTGAAGGGAGCCTCTGCCTTATAGATGGGGTAAGCTTTATATTGTGTATAATGTCGTACTCGATTGTTCCGGATCGGGTTGCGAAAATATATTTCGTACCGGCTACCATGCATTGTCTATGGGTGCATTGTTTGATTCGTGTATTGGTTGCATAACTTTTTAGTATACGCTGTTTGTTGGTTTGAACAATAACGATAATCACGTAACGTAGCGACAACAATGGCGGCTGTACTAATAATTGGTTGGAGTGAATCTAATGTTTCTCTTACTTGTTATTATATGAATGCGTTGTCATCTCATATTGATTCATTACCCGTTGGCATGTTTAGTGCATGACAATGATATAAGATTATGATATTATTTATTATATTCTGATTTATTGTGCGGGATTAAATTTGTTGTTATATTGTATTTATAGGGTCGATTTCCTTCTGGCTGATTCCTGTGAAAATAAAATTGGAAAAACAGAACCTCGCCTCTGCAGTTACCCTCATTGAGTATACGTGTGACTGTTACAGAAATAGAGAATTGAATCTGTTCAGTTTCACCAAAAAGTTAACTTGGCTCACAGGTGGCACCACCTAAAAGCAGATCGGTATGAAAACAATCCTAAGAGATATCTTCAAGCAGGGTACCAAATTTAGAGAGAATCCACTTAAGTTTTGTAAAATTATTGTCTGGAAACACTATTTTAACGTAACCCCCAGGTGGTGCCACCTACAATGTATACACGAATCAGCATGAAAAACAATCTCAAGCCAGATTGTGAGGCTGAAGTGCCCAAACACCAAATTTGGAAAAAATCCTTCAGCTAGGTCTTCAGGTTTGGAAATGCATCTTGGTGGGTGGATTGGCACAAAAAACAATCCCAAGCAAGATATTGAGGCAAGGAACCCAATTACCAAATTCGAGAACAATCTGTTTGGTTTTTCAGGATGCAACCAGATTATAAGTTTCGAGTACAACGATTAGCATGCATAGTCTTTTTGAGGAATTCAGTGACCTTTGACCTTTTCGCCTCAAAATCAAAAGGGTGGCTCTTCCCACTTGATGTTAAGGTACACCATGATTTATGGTTACTATGGCTCCGGGTCAAAAGTAATATCTGGGAAGGTAATTTTTGCATGAGACAGGTAGAAATACGAAGCTGCGCATCTGAAAACCCCTCGGCTCTGGGCGCCAGCCATTCATAATGTATTCAATTTAAAACAAGACTTCAGGAACACCAAGCAGTCAAGTAACAAATATACAGATTATGAAAAACGTTTCCGTCCAATCAGAGAAACCGGTATTCATTACATAAGTCTGTTGATGCATCGACGATGTATACCAAATTTTACATCGAACATTTGGAAATTATCTGAGATAGAGATCCCTAATGATTTCGCATAAATTAAAGATGGCCGCCCATCCTTCCCACCACTCAGGGAAACTGATGTGGTTATTCATTGCAAGTCATTGATACATAGATTCGGTATACCAAGTTTCATATAGAACACTGAAATGGTATCAAAGATAAACATCATTAAAGATTTTGCATAAATTAAAGATGGCCACCAAGGTTTCCGCCCAAGCAGAAAAACCAGAACTGTCTATTGATACATCGATGATGTACACCAAATTTTACATTGAGCACTTGAACCGTATCAGAGATATAGATCATTAATGATTTCGCATAAATTAAAGATGGCCGCCCATCCTTCCCGCCACTCAGAGGAACCGATGTGGTTATTCATGATTGCAAGTCTCTTGATACATCGATGCTGGATACCAAGTTTCATATAGAACACTGAAATGGTATCAAAGATATATATCATTGAAGATTTTGCATAAATTAAAGATGGCCGCCAAGGTTCCGCCCAAGCAGAAAAACCAGAACTGTCTATTGATACATCGATGATGTACACCAAATTTTACATTGAGCACTTGAACCGTATCAGAGATATAGATCATTAATGATTTCGCATAAATTAAAGATGGCCGCCCATCCTTCCCGCCACTCACAGGAACCGATGTGGTTATTCATTGCAAGTCTCTTGATACATCGATGCTGGATACCAAGTTTCATATAGAATACTGAAATGGTATCAAAGATATATATCATTGAAGATTTTGCATAAATTAAAGATGGCCGCCAAGGTTCCGCCCAATCAGAAACGCCAGAACTGTCATTTATCGTAAGTCTATTGATGCTTCGATGATATATACCAAATTTTACATCGAGCACTCGAACAGTATCAGAGATAATTAATGATTTTGCATAAATTAAAGATGGCCGTCCATCCTTCCCGCCACTCAGAGGAACTGATGTGGCTATACTTCGCAGATCTCTTGATACATCGATGCTGTATACCAAGTTTCGTATAGAACACTTGAATGGTATCAGAGATATATATCATTGAAGATTTTGCATAAATTAAAGATGGCCGCCAAGATTTTCACCGAATCAGGGAAACTGGTTTGGTCATTCCTTTGAAGTTTCTTGATTCATCGATGATCTATACCAAGTTTCACACTGAACAGAGAAATGGTACCTAAGATACATAAGATTAATGATTTCGCATAAATTAAATATGGCCGCCAAAGTTTCCAACCAATCAGGTCCAGATTCAATAGGGTTCTGGGTCATGAGCATATGGAGGTGCAGTGCAAGTTTGGGGTGCCTAGGGTAAGTCGTTCTAAAGATATCTTAGTAACAAGAAAGCTGTGATGGTTTCGCATAAATTAAAGATGGCCGCCAAAGTTTCTAACCAATCAGGTCCAGATTCAATAGGGTTCTGGGTCACAAGCATACGGATGTGCACGGCAAGTTTGGTGTGCCTAGGGTAAGTCGTTCTGAAGATATCTTGGTAACGAGAAAGGTGTGACGGACGGACGGACAGACGGACGGACAGACGGACAGACGTACATGACGACGACAATACCCTTCGGCCAAATTTTGGCCGAGGGGTAAAAAATAGGTTACCAGTCTCAAGTGACAGATGGTTAAAAAAAAAATTTCACAGTAAATTCATTTTTGCTCAGACCTTAAAACTGAATACAAAACACAGATTAATTAATGCATTATTTAGACCCATTAAAGCCATTCGTTTATCATCCATGCCCGGAAAGCGGGGCAGGGAGGTGGATTTTATTTCTATTTGTTTTGTTGGAAACAATATATCACTTACGAAATTGTGTTTTGAAACAAGCTGATTGATGTATCATTAATATAATTTGCAAAATATACAAATATAAGACTGATCTCCAATTATTTCGAAGCATGAATTCCAAGTGAAACCTTGATTCCCCAAAACAGGAAACATTTGCATCATAGACCTACCATTATGACGTGGAAACATTGTACATTCTGCTGTCAAGGTGAAACTTCAGTAATATATTAGCCAAGAATTGGGCTTTCACACTCGACTAAAATAGATGCTCATGTGACATAGCTGGTTCCTTGAAAAAAGAATATCGATGAACACGTCTACATATCATTAGGCATGCTCACTGAAACAAATATTAATTTATTGATTTCAATATTCGAGGAAAATTAAGGGGATGCACGAATGACTGATTGGCTTAGTTGTTAATATAATAACTCTATTATCTAACTGTTGACTCGCTTGATATCACATGATTTGAAAAATTCATGTGTAGAGTCTGATCAAGGGGCGAGTGGTGTAGATGGTTCGATGAGTTCCAGTGCCATATATGGTCTAGCTGATCTAAATGTTACAGACTTTTACTTCATTTGCTTCTGATAATACTGATATCAGCAACAAATTTAAATTCAATGTCCCTGAAGTTATCCAGAAAAATCGATATATTTTCAGCACTATCATAATCACAGAGTGAAAGATCTGATCCCATGTGCAGATCCTCACTTTCATTGTACCGCTTACATGCACACAGATATTCTCCTGGCATGAAAATTAGATGAGATGTCCATCTTGAATATAGCAAATTTCTAAGGAAAAACTTCATTCTTAAAGGTGAAACATCTTTGAAAATAGACTGATAAAACAATAGTAATTCACATATAATTGGGCACTTAAGCCCGAAGATGAAAATTCAGTGAATCAATTTAGAGTGAAACAATTTTTTATCCTTTAATGATATTTTCATGCTAACAAAAGGTTAAATAATGCAGATTGAATGTGGTGTATTTTGTTAAAAAAGAAGTTTTCTGAATGAACTTATGAAGACCAAATAGCACAGTGTTCTGAATTCGTCTTAGTTCAGCTGGCTTGTGCAAACACACAAGTTGTTTATTGAACACAATTCAGGGCTCTGGGTGAAAAACATACATGTACATGTATGGCGTTCTTCAGAAATATATATCAGGGAACTGAAATAAATGAATAATTCATTAATTGTCTTGATAGGCTGCAGTGTAGATTGAGGATGGCCTCTAGGTTTGACATTCAAAAGGTCAAACACATGTTTCTGAATGCATATTCATGATTGACAGGCATTTCTTTATTTGTTGAATATCTGGCCTTATTGCAATGCTACCACAGGATTACAACCAAGTTAGAGGTGTATATATATAATTTGTCCATGCATCCGCCAAGCAGTGAGAGAGAGAATTAGGTTTAACGTAACATTCAGCAATATTTCAGTCACATATCGACGATCAAACAAAATCCTTAGTATTCCAACAAAAACAAGTTATTAACCCAGCAACACCATGCATCTACCATCACCCATTCTCATGGATTCTAAAATGATAACTAAAAATTCCTAGAAATATCAGTGAAGCCTTTAATATTCACAAATAATAGCAATGTAGCAAGATCGTGATGATGGTTCATTCAAATAACTAGAAAGAAAAACATGAGGCTGCACCTAAAAGGTGCTTTGACCCCTCAGCACAATATGTCCAGCGAATAACAGGTTGACATAAAAATCTGCTGAATTCTGTCAAATTTATTTACCCACATATGTATTAATGTTGATTCAAGAGAATACTCAACGATTAGTATTTGCTAGTACCGGCTTCAGTCATCAATCCTGTGAAGGGATATCGATCCAAGACTGTGTGGATCGATACCTCAAGAAAAGTTAGTAAAGATCTGGTGAATAGTTCTTCATAGATGAAGATCTATTCCAGGGAAGAGTCGAGTGTGTGTGTGTAGTACTCAACATCTCTGGGTTACTAGGGATATTCACTGTGAGTATCAGAGCTGTCAGTCAAATTGTAACTGAGATCTAGCCCGGACAAAAGTTAGTGACGGAAAATTTCAAAGGGCCATAACTCTGTACAGAAATGACGTAACACGAAATAAACATGACAGTGCACATGTCTGGGATACTAGAGATATTCACTGTGAGTATCAGAGCTGTCGGTCAAATAGTAACTGAGATCTAGCCCGGACAAAAGTTAGTGACGCAAAATTTCAAAGGGCCATAACTCTGTAAAGAAATGACGTAACGCGAAATAAACATGACAGTGCACATGTCTGGGATACTAGGGATATTCACTGTGAGTATCAGAGCTGTCAGTCAAATAGTAACTGAGATCTAGCCCGGACAAAAGTTAGTGACGAAAAATTTCAAAGGGCCATAACTCTGTAAAGAAATGACGTAACGCGAAATAAACATGACAGTGCACATGTCTGGGATACTAGGGATATTCACTGTGAGTATCAGAGCTGTCAGTCAAATAGTAACTGAGATCTAGCCCGGACAAAAGTTAGTGACGCGAAATTTCAAAGGGCCATAACTCTGTAAAGAAATGACGTAACACGGAATAAACATGACAGTGCACATCTCTGGGATACTAGGGATATTCACTGTGAGTATCAGAACTGTCAGTCAAATAGTAACTGAGATCTAGCCCGGACAAAAAATTGTTGACAGACGGCCGGCCGGCCGGCCGACCAGACGTACATGCCAACGACAAGACCCTACAGCCCTATGGGCTGAGGGGTAAAAAAGTAAGAAAAGATGCTGCAGTTCGGTACCAGGAAAACATGTACATTATGATATAGGTACTGCATGTATTTACAGTACTTCCTTGTGTCACAAATACACTTTGGTACTGGTCAGTGGTGGTATCTTAATATGTGAAAGTCCATAAATCAGTGTTACTATTTTGATGTACAAAACTTGAGGGACTTTTTAATTTCAACTGATGATGAGAATATAATGCTATGAAGGCCACAACAATTAATTTCACATTAAGTGCATTAAGCCCAACTCACACTACGAACATTTTGTTGTATTAGAACAAAAACAGTGTTCAGAACATGTTTTGTCTGCAGTGTGAGGTGCTCAGAAACAGAAAACATATGTTCGGAACAAATGTTCGTGAGATCAAACTTGTTTGATATTGCGAACATGTTTTGCCCTGAAACAAGTTTTTGTCTTCAGTGTGTGGTGATCGCGAACATTTTGCCGAACATTTACCAATAGTTATCCAATCAACTGGCAGCTGTCAGTCATGTGACGAAGCCGCTCTCACATGACACAACAAAATGGCCTCGCTGCTTGATCGCGGTGACTGGCGGTCAAGAGAAAATGTTCGTAGTGTGAGGTGACCACGAACAAAAACACGAACAAACTGTTCTGTTCTAATACAACAAATTGTTCGTAGTGTGAGTTGGGCTTTAGCGAAATATGGTAATCTAGAAACAAAATAATATTCTATGGTCGTCTGTTGCAATCATACTGCCTTTCAGTAATATATATTTCAAACTTTTCATGCACTTTCCAATGCTTCATTCAAGCTTAAGGTGTGTATACTTTGAGTTTCAACACAGACTCACAGTTCCAATGTGCATGTTTCACAAAAATCGGGAAAATTAAATGCAAGATTCAAATTGACTTGACACTTATGAGTGACCATCTCCCAGATTTTGGTGAAACATGCTCATTGGAACAGTGGGTCTGTGTTGAAACTCAAAGTATACACAACTTGAGCTTGAATCAAGCATTGGAAAGTGCATACAAAGTTTAAAATATATGTATTAAGGCAGTGTGACATCACCGGACCTAGATATGATTGCAAGAGGCCACCATAGCTTTATTTGCAGTTTACTCAGTGTAATAAAATCGTAAAAAATTACAATAAATATTTTCCCACACTGTTTGCGATGTTCTTTCATTTGACAGAAACTTTACTTGAGGGTTTATGATCACTTTAACTTCTTCATCTTCAATATTCATATTGCAAAAATAATTAAAGACTTTCAAGGTCTTCAAATGGGAAAAGTGAAATTAATTCGAAGTAATTTCAAGGAATTTAAAGTGGGTATAGCTGTACCTTGTCAATGATATCCTTTCTTTTGTCAAGATATCCCTTACAAAAATTTACGGTTGCAACTAGCCAACACAAGCTTACATGTAATAAGCTAACACTAACATGCCTCCAGCTAGCTTGCGGCAAGCTAGCGCAAGACTGCAGCAAGCTTGTGCCGGCTCGCAGCAAGCTGACACAAGACTGCAGCAAGCTTGTGCAAGCAATATAGGTCTGCCAAGGATTGTGAGCATGCACCTTGGCATGGCAAGTTAGCACAAGCCTGCAATATTTCCAGGCAAGCTAGCAAGATTAGGCAACCAACCGTACATGTACATACTGAACTAATTGGCGAGCTTGCGCAAGCTCGCACCAAGGGCAGGAAGTACATACTTATAGCAGATGGTTTTCATTTAAAGGTGAACTGAAAAGCTTTCCAATGTTCTGTTAAAATGTCATAAAACAAGAACTTCTATAGTTGTTACAATTATGTGTGGTAGGAGTTCTGTGGGTTATTGTTTTATTTTGGGTATATGAGAAGTCAAAACTTATACCGAGAGCCAGAACTTTTAAAAACGTCATCGCTTGCCTCCCGTTGTTTTTGGAACATCATGACGTTATAGTGGTCCCCGTTCATTCATCCGACGTAGCATGACGTCACATTTGAATAAAACTTGACTGAAGGGGACCACTATAACGTCATAACGTTCTACAAACCAAGAGAGACAAGCGATGCAAGTTTTCAAGACGGATTTATAACAGGATAACTTAAATATTGTTATTAGTACAATTTTGCAAACTATATTTGCCCCAAAAACGTATAAAAGTTATGTCACACAAGACAAGATGTATATAAGCAACAGTTTAGATAAAATTAAAAGCTTTGCAGTTCACCTTTAATGCCCAGCATGAGACCACTGGTATCCATGGGAACCAGCTCTTTCCAACAAGGGTGTAATATCAGATGACCAACATTCAAATTTAGAGTTCAACTGGTCGTCAACAGATCAAGACACTTTACAGTTTGGCTCTTTGGTTTTCTTCTCTCCACTGAAACTAGTGTAGTTTCCAATGCACATGGTGGATAGTTCTAAGTTCCATGCTTCATGCTTCATTCAGTTACAATGAGTTTACGAAACCAACATTCAAACTGACAGAACCATGGAGAAATAGGTTACTTTTAGTGTAGTTTTTGGTGGAAGCTCAGGAAAGCCAAGTTTTATAGATTGACCTCAGTATACACTTGCAAGTACTGCAGGTCAAGAAGTTGGAGAGGACAAAAATGTTTAGCTTGCTGCCAAGCTCAAGGTGAGAGAATACTGCCTTAAATCATCAATTAATGTAAATGTATTTATAGTTTAGTCTGGGAATCTGAATGCAGTTTATATTGAAAACAGTATGGATTCAGGATCAAGTATGTGCAGACTGATATTTTGTTCACAAGTAACTTATTCAGCCTGTAGGCCTACAACAGTCAGATTATTCATTAATTCATCAATTTGCAAAAATGCACCTATGTACTATACTAATGTTACTAATGTCCATATAATACAAATGGGCCCAGACAGAAAATATGCCTCGAAAATCTGTTGAAAACTTTTATTTTATTTTAATTCATCTATTTTCATAGCTAGAATTTACATCCTGGGATGAAATTCCAATCAACCCATTATACATGCATGATACAACCAGGGATACAGAATGAGATCAAAATGCCAGAGAAAATTAAATTAAACTCATGTTATTCAAACCACTGCCAAATTTCTAAAGGTATGCCTTTTTCTGATCAGAATCTTTAAATATAATATAGTTGCACTAGGTTGCAGAATCACCAATTGCAAGCTTGCAATGTTTCAAATGTGAGCTAGTGGCAAGCTCAAGGCAAGCTACATGTAGTGGCCAGCTAACCATGGTTAGCTAACAAAAGACACACAATGTGAGCTTGCTGCAGCCTTAAATTTCTGTAAGGGATATAATACAAATTCTTGGAAAGAAAATGCATGACCTGTATCATGTGTTAGCAATGTTTGTGTAATAGTACATGTACCTACATGTAGCTCTAGGCATAAATGACTTGCATGCACAAATGTTGCCAGATGACAGATTAGGTCATGCTGTATTATTATTCATCATTTTACCAATTGATCCTCCTTATTGAGTGAGGTATTCCTGTTGTATCAATTTCGATGAACTTTTGTATAAAACTAAGGAAAACATATAGTTTCCATAGTATTCCATCTAGAATATACATGTAGATGTATGCATTATTTTTCTATGCCCACCCAACTGCAGGCGGACGTATTATGTGATGGCGGTTTCCGTCCGTCTGTTCATCCGTCCCCCGTGTCCGGTCTATATCTCATTCTGGGACAGTTTTCTATCTACAGTTCCTATTTTTGGTGAGTGGATACCCTGATTGTTACACGTAGGTTGGACTAGTCTGAGTGGTCTTCCCTACATGTATATGACATTTGTCCTGTGGAGTTGTCTTCCCTGTTTGATACATGTATGAAACAGCTACATTCAGTTAAACTGTTGTGAAACAAAAACCATGCATTTACTATTTTAACTGGGAGAGGAGACCTTTCTGAACTTCATATCTATTTATTAACTCAAGAACAAAGGTTTACTTCATAAACTTTCTTCACATTTTTCTTCCTTCATGAAGACTTTTCTCACCTGAAGGAAATGTATTTGAAGGAAAAATAATATTTTCTTGTTTGACTATTGTAGATTTCATTATGGGATTTGTGAGCTCTCGGCTCTTGTTTCAAGGTCACCAAGAGTTAAGCCCCTTTTAGTTTATCATTCAGTATAAGGTTTCATAATTGTTACAAGCACAAAATCTTCGACCTTTCTCTGGATTGCTAGCTGCCAATAGGGACCAAGGCAATTAAACAGCCTTGAAATTTGGACCAGTGTAATTCCAGATTTATCGGGTATATATTGAAGCCCCTTGGGCTCTTGTTTTTCTTGTATGTGGTTTTGATTTAAAGTTTTTAATTTTCCCAGTGACTGATTTTTTCTCTCGGCACCCTCAGAGCATACAATATCAGGAGACAATCAATATCATGGTGTACCAATCTGAACTGCTGTTTACTACAGTACTAACAGGTTACCATGACACCATGGAAAACATAATATACTATTGGCTGGTGGAAATAGATATACAACCAGGAAGTTCCGTCATTTTGTGTGTCAATGCCCCATGCAATCTGACAATTGATATGTGCTCTACATATGCCATTATGTTTAGAGTAAAGCCACTCCAATACACAAAACTTTCAGGCAAGTCATATCACCAATACTTTTATAAATAGAGAGGGCAATAATACACTAGGATCCATAATTATTGGCCAGTAAGTTCAGATATACCCAGTGTATACATGTCTGAATTGATCAATTTGCTTTCAATATGTAATCTGTATTTCCAAATCATGGGGTGGGTGATTTATGTGTAACCCCTATTCTTCATCACTGACTGGGTGATTTATGTGCAACCCATATATTCATCACTGAGTGGGTGATTTATGTGTAACCCCTATTCTTCATCACTGAGTGGGTGATTTATGAGTAACCCTGATCATCACTGTGTGGATGATTTATGTGTAATCCCTATCCTCATGATGGAGTGGATGATTTATGTGTAACCCATATATTCATCACTGAGTGGGTGATTTATGTGTAACCCCTATTCTTCATCACTGACTGGGTGATTATGTGTAACCCATATATTCATCACTGAGTGGGTGATTTATGTGTAACCCCTATTCTTCATCACTGACTGGGTGATTTATGTGTAACCCACATCTTCATCATTGAGTGGGTGATTTATGTGTAACCCCTATCCTCATCAATGAGTGGGTGATTTATGTGTAACCCTGACCATCACTGTGTGGATGATTTATGTGTAATCCCTATCCTCATGATCGAGTGGATGATTTATGTGTAACCGCTATTCTCATCAGTGAGTGGGTGATTTATGTGTTACCCCTGTCCTCATCACTGAGTGGGTAATTTATGTGTAACCCTGATCATCACTGTGTGGATGATTTATGTGTAATCCCTATCCTCATGATGGAGTGGATGATTTATGTGTAACCGCTATTCTCATCACTGAGTGGGTGATTTATGTGTAACCCCTATCCTCATCAATGAGTGGGCGATTTATGTGTAACCCTGATCATCACTGTGTGGATGATTTATGTGTAATCCCTATCCTCATGATGGAGTGGATGATTTATGTGTAACCGCTATTCTCATCACTGAGTGGGTGATTTATGTGTTACCCCTATCCTCATCACTGAGTGGGTGATTTATGTGTAACCCCGATCATCACTCTGTGGATGATTTATGTGTAACTGCTATTCTCATCACTGAGTGGGTGATTTATGTGTTACCCCTATCCTCATCACTGAGTGGGTGATTTATGTGTAACCCGTATCCTCATCACTGTGTGGGTGATTTATGTGTAACCCCTATCCTCATCACTGTGTGGGTGATTTATGAGTAACCCCTATCCTCATCACTGAGTGGCTGATTTATGAGTAACCCCTATCCTCATCACTGAGTGGCTGATTTATGTGTAACCCCTATCCTCATCACTGAGTGGATGATTTATGTGTAACCCCTATCCTCATCACTGAGTGGGTGATTTATGTGTAACCCCTATCCTCATCACTGAGTGGGTGATTTATGTGTAACCCCTATCGTCATCATTGAATGGATGATTTATGTGTAACCCTATCCTCATAACTGAGTGGATGATTTATGTGTAACCCCTATCCTCATCACTGAGTGAGTGAGTGAGTGAGTAGGATTTAACGTCGTTTTCAACATTGCTTCAGTCATATCACGATGGTGCCTACATGTGCCAGAACACGAGAGTGTCCACAGTTCCTATTATTCTGGACACTGATCAGCCCAGCCAGTACAGCACTCGGTCACCCATCCAAGTATTGACCGAGCTCAACGCTGCTTAACTTCGGTGATCTGACGAGAACCGGTGTGCCCAACGTGATGTGCCGTACCTCTCATCACTGAGTGGGTGATTTATGTGTAACCCCTATCCTCATCACTGAGTGGGTGATTTATGTGTAATACGTATCCTCATTGCTGTGTGGATGATTTATGTGTAACCCCTATCCTCATCACTATGTGGGTGATTTATGTGTAACCCCTATCCTCATCACTGAGTGGGTGATTTATGTGCAACCCCTATCCTCATCACGGAGTGGGTGATTTATGTGTAACCCCTATCCTCATCACTGAGTGGTGGTGTATGTGTAACCCCTATCCTCATCACTGTGTGGGTGATTTTATGTGTAACCCCTATCCTCATCACTGAGTGGGTGATTTATATGTATCCCCTACCCTCGCCACTGTGTAGGTGATTTATATTTAATGCCTATCCTCAAGTGGGTGATTTATGTGTATCCCCTATTCCCATCACTGTGTAGGTGATTTGATGTGTAACCCCTATCCTCATCACTGAGTGGGTGATTTATGTGTATCCCCTATCCTCATCACGGAGTGGGTGATTTATGTGTAACTCCTTTGCTCATCACTGTGTGGGTGATTCATGTGTAATCCCTATTCTCATCATTGTGTGGGTGATTTTATGTGTAACCCCTATCCTCATCACTGAGAGTGATTTATATGTAACCCCTATCCTCATCACTGAGTGTGTGATTTATGTGTAACCTGTATTCTCGTCAATGGTGTGGGTAATTTATTATTAACCCTAGATGTCCTCATCAATGAGTGGGTGATAATTTAAGTGTTACCTTATCCTCGCCATTGAGTGGGAGATTTATGTGTAATCAACTGCAATTACATGTACCATAATCAACATGGATATATAGAACTAAGCCCCTCCTCATGAGCCCCTAGCATGTTATATCAACACCACACCTTCACATACATGTAGTCTACTTCCTGGTAGACATGGTAGAGCAGAAATACTGGTGAGGGAATTTCCATAAATCACCCACTCATTGACGAGTACAGGGGGTTCTTGTGGGTGAATGAAAACAGTTTGAATTGAAATGGAGATATTGCTGTACCATCATGATCATGAATGAAAATTTATTGATTTCGACCATATGAAATTAAAGTTTATGGATGGACTTAATGATTGCAAGACTCCGACCAGTATTAAATCTCTATACCAACATGTCCATTGTGTACACATGAACAGGAAAAACTCCCTCAATGTTTAATAATAGCCTCCTGACAACAGGAAATATATTGCTGATTTATATCAGAAAATAAACCCCTCCAGATATTACTATGATTCTGACTAAGCCATGGGTGACAGACACACCATACACGGAATGTTGTCAATGAAATGAAAGTACATGTATGTGTCATGGTCAACTAATTCTCATGAATCTTATTATTTTCTACGAAATATGTATTTCATTTTCCCTCTACAACTACCGGTATGAAAATCCAACACGCACTATAATGACTGGTAACTGGCCGGTCCTTTGGTTCATGGATGGTTTGAGAGATGTACATGTAGGTGCAGAATTCATACACTTTTGGTGAACGGGTGAACCACGACAGATCACAATTGTTCCCATGGTATTTGATTATCCAGGAAACGAGAATTCTATCACATGTTGTGAATTCTATCACATGTTGCGAATTCTATCACATGTTGTGTGAGTGATAGCTGAATTTATAAACTGTAAACTGCTTGATGTGTCATTGATGATATCACTGACTATAGCCACACCTTAATTGTATTGATCAAAACAAGTTAAATGGTTGCCAACAACATTGTACATGTATGCATGAATCATTATAACCCAGAATGAAAGTTAACTAAGGGGAATCCCGAGTAGGTATTCAATCCATCACACTGTGTACCATACTGAACACCAGCTACATGTATATAGTCGGATAGCTAGGTGTCATGAAGAAACAAGATGTAACGATATCATATAATGGGATATATTCAGCTGGTTTTCAATTTTATCCTTTCCTAACATTAATTTTCCATTGAAAAGTCACCATATCTTGCAAAATTAATTGAGGAAATTATGTCCAAACGCGAGAGATTAGTGATGGGAATTAAAATTGTGGCTTCCAAGATCAATGTTTATACTCGGACACCTGGGCAGTTCTTTCGCATCTGTACTGGCATTGACCATTCCAAACTGGTATCAACACTGTCATGAACATTAATGAAGATCATCATTGTCTATAGTTTCAAAGATAGATGATAAGCTTTCCAGCAAGATGTAATATTTTGAAAATATTTGTACTGAAGGAGGTAACCAGGGAGTGTGAGAAAAAAATAAACCATAAAGAGGGAGGTATGTCACTCTGACATCACAAACTTTGCCCAGTGTAGCCTAAAGATAGTAGACTAGCCCTTTTAAAACATGAAATGTGTGAAGCACTGAGAACCACTCTGAGAGCCTTGGAGGTATTTAAATAGCATCCTGGATGGGGAACAAGCAGTTGATGACAATGTGTTATGTACACAAGACATTGTCAGACAGGAGGCTTACATGGTGCAATAAAGACAAGTATACAGTGCTATATAGACAACGCATTATCAACTTCCTGTTGCTTCTCAGCAAAATGCATTGAAGCAACTGAACCTCAAGTTAATATCAAAATGATTTGACAGATACTCATGTGTTGTGAGAAATTGCCTATTTCATATTATGCATCAGTTCGAATTCATCCAATGTCTGAATACACCTGGCAGATATACATGTATGGTACATGGAAGATAAACTATTTTGAAATCTCAAATCACATGTAGCAATAAAAGCAATCTCAAAGGGGAATGATTCAACTCTTGTCCCGAGTACAAACAACGGAACAAGCATTCTGGGAACCCCAACATTTCAGCTTGCGGGGTCATCTGCTGAAGCTGCAGCAGTATAGGCTATTGAAAGCAGACATGTAGGCCAAACTTTCCATGTGAACTTTTGCATATTACATAATCCTTATGAAGTCTGAAGTGCAATAATTTGGACAAAAATTAATATTTCATGCCACAAATAGTACATGCACATCCGCAAATCATATGAAACTTGTGTAGCGACTCATCCGATGAAAAATGAAAGCTTCAGCAAGCTTTCCATGTGCAGGTGTACATGTACATTATCATTGGCAAATTACTCAGTTGAAACCATCATAATTTGCACAAAAATTAATATTTAATCTCATACATATCACACGTGCATCCTCTAATCATAAGAGTGAGTGAGTGAATAGGGTTTAACGTCGCTTTCAACATTTTTTCAGCTATATCACGACGGGGAAGGGAAGGGAGGAGAGGGGGAGGGGAAGGGGAACCTACTTGTAACAGAGCAGATTTAATGCTGCCATTTTATAGTGCTGTCCCACTGAAATATCATGCCGTAGGCAGACATGACACCCCACTCAGTCACATTATACTGACACCGAGCGAACCAGTCCTTGTTCTATCCTCTTAATGCTGAGCGTAAGCGAGGAACTAATCATAAGAAACATGTGTACAGGTGTACATGTAGAAGGCCTATGATTTTGCTAAACAAAGAACTCATTTGCTATAATTTGGACAAAACTAAATATTTCATCACAAAACTAGCACCGGTACGTCCCTGAATCCAAGAAACATGTACGTACCAAGTTTCATAATCATCCAGTGACAGCTAACAACTGCAGCAAACTTTTAATGTACAGATGTACATACAGCTAAACAAAAAACTGTTATTAGATTTTATCATTGAAGTACCAATAGAATGCCCTTGGGCATGCCGTAACTCGCCCCCCCCCCCGGCCTCTGGTGGAATACCCACACCTCCCATATTTTTTCATTTAAAAAAAGATATTCTTGATTTTTTTTAATTTGCTAAACCAAATACCTTATCATTTCCAGGGAGGAGACACCAACGCCGACGACATCCTCTTTCCCCCTCTCACAATATCTCTCCTTACTTCGTAAGGTGAGATAAAAATCAAACTAAAGACTGGAGAGAAAATTGTTACATATGAGAAACATAATTTTATTGAAGACAGACTATGTACTAGGTACATCAATAAGCTTAATTTACACATTAAAGTAAAATACATAAATCTGACAATATTACCAATCTCTTTAGGCATGCTAGGCAAAGACAATATGTACAAAAATATACAAATTGATGTGCATGATATGGGCTAATATCCCATTTCTACACGAAGCCTGATGGGTAGACAAAAAGTACAGTAAAATTGAGTGTTAAAACAATTGATACATGTAGTCTGTCCAAACTGTGCAGTTCAATGGCATGTTAAACAGCATCATAAAACACTGCATTGGTGCATGTAGAAAAATGCGAGTGAACCCAAATGTTACGAGTGCACAGTGTGCACAAAAATATTTGCAGCAGATTGTAATATAACAGGCAATAACAACACCATCTATCACAGTGAAATAATATTCCCTTCCCACTTTAACCTTTCCCTGATCATTTAATAAAGAAGATGTCAGAATTACTGCAGTTGACAGTATTTTAAGACTGCAAGACTGACTCAAGGCTCAGAATATGGGTGTGCACAACGGCACCCCAGGTTCATCTTCGGGAGCCCCATGGGGTGATGAACACTTGAATGGACTGTACAGTGGTTCCTGTTTCACAGATTTTGACTTAGTCATTAAATGAAATCAAGTTCTCAGTTACAATGTACATGTAATTCAATGATCAGGAGAATTCAAAATAGATTGCTCACATTATTCCAGACTGAGACCCACAAATTCTAGTCACAACATTTCTTTTCACATTTAGAATTATTATAGACCAAGAACATGGAGAAAGGTAGAGAGATTGACCAAGACATAAACTTTCTCCACGGCATATCAATTAAGCTGATGAGTGACAAGGCCAAATTCACTGACGAACAAGACAATCATAATTGTCATACAATTCTGAGCACCATAATTTTATCCATGGATAAACCAACATACCTTGTCTTGATGACAGGATGGATTGGCTTAGTTCAAAAGCTAAACAATGTACATGTATGTATTACAGGGGTGACTATTTAAAGGCTTGCAAGGATTCCACAACATTTTTCAGGCTTGCATGCTCCATAAACACAAACATATAACCTAATATCCTGGCTATAATGATACATGATAAAACATAAAGGAAGTAAAACAATCAAAATTGAAACAACTACATAGACACATTAAGGATACTGAGCCCTCCTGCAGACAATTTCTAATGCCCCCATTCCGCTTTAGTTCGATATTGCCCCGTCATTGTTCTGTTCATTAGTCAGTGGAGGTTTCAATCACTTTTTTCACCATGCCTCGCACAATACATATTCCAAGTATCAAGTCGATCGACCAACAAGTGATAACACAAATGTTTTGATGCAAGATGGTCGCCGGGGCTTTCGCCAAATCCGAAAATGTGACCTGGTTATGAGACCTACATTCTTGGAGTACATGTATATTATGATGAAATTTTGAAGCCGGATTGGGGGGGGAGAGGATTTTGCTTAATGTCACACTCAAGTTTGTAACTGACAAACTTCCACACATGGACCAGCTGGGAATGAACCCGTGCCGGTTCAGCGGTGTGAGGCTAGCAGTCACCAGCGAATCCCCTTAGACCAATCGGCCACCGAGGGCCCTGAAGCCGGATGTACAGATGGACAAAGCGGTTTACTTTGCACAACTACAAGGCACTGACCTCATATCATGCAAATTTCATGCTTGTCCATACAATATGGTCCGAGATCCAGCCTGGACAAATATATATATATATATATCCCAATCACTAAGGTTTGAGGAACAAAGGGCCATAACTCTTGAAAATATAACCGAAATGCAGAGAAACTTCACGCTGCACAACTACGAGGCACTGATCACATTTCATGAAAGTTTCAATTCTGTCCGTCAAATATTAACCGAGATATTGCACGGACAAGAAATCTATGGCATGAAATTCGGATGGACAGACGGCATGACAGACGGACAAAGCAATCGCTATATGCCTGCCCCCTCTAATTAGAGGGGGGGGATCATAAAAATTAACGTTTTCTTCAGTCAGGAGGGCTCAGTATCCTTAAGGGTTCAGAAAAATGTCTGCCACAAACAGGACAGATCCGTTATCATTAATACATGTATGTACAGCATCAGTAGAACATGGTGTGTTGGGCTTGGGCCATAGGATCAAATCCCACTGTCCACCAATGCAACTTACATGTAAAATTTACAAGCTACTGCATTGGCAACACAATGCTCACATTGTATAGCTAAAAAATATGAGAATAGCTCGAATCTAATAACAGGATTCATAAAATCAATAAAACTGAGAATTAACACTCAATAAATACAAATCTATATCAATTGATGTTATACATAAATATCAGCACAATTCCGATCCAATATCCTTGAAGTATTGTTCACAACACATTACATTTACATGTAGGCATGTACAGGTCTCTGGTCTGATCATGCATCCATCACATGAATTTTCGGGACACATGACATTTCAGCACAGTAGAGGGTACAAAATGTTGGCATGCGACATTTCAGTAACTTTTTTGTTCACTTCTACAGTTAAGCTTACAAAAACCAGCTTAGCTTAATTAAGCTAAATTACAGAGCGAGAATTAAGGTTAAATGTTGCATTCAGCAATATTTCAGCTATATAGCGAAGCTAAATTACAAGTTTTTAGGTACAAGTACATTTTTGGAAAAGTTTTACAGTTGAGTTTTGTTGCTATCAAAGTTTACTAATATAGATTTATTTGAGATATTTTGGCACATTCTCCATCAATCAGACTGTGACATTTTGAAAAAGGTTAAAATTTTACATTTTGGACAATAGCCTTATATGACTGTCAATATGTTAGAAAAGAAAATGTGATAATCTTTATTCACAACCAAATTTGACCTGTCGAAGTTGCTGTAATGTTGCGTATTGAAATGTCATACCACAACTGTGATGAAATGTTGTGTGCCAAAATGTCCCGACAACAGTCTGATCACACTGGCTGGTGGATTGAGCATGCAGAGCTTTTACTATTACGTAAAACACGGACATGTATTATTCAAAACAGAGTAAGAAAAAAACAACAACAAACATCATTGTTTGAAGTGAGCCTAAGAACCAAGATAATCTGTGGTATATTCTCCTACATGTACTATGCACTGTGTGACCAGGAAGTTAAATTCTAAAACTTTGAGTATTGATACCAAGTTCAGTATGGCTAAGATTGGTACATATGTACAAGTATGAATAGTGAGTGCACTGAAAGTATTATGATTAAAACAAAAGCAAATATTGATCTGCTTCAATACTTCAAAAATATATATTAGGACACTGAACACGTACATGTGTACATACAAACTGGATGTGACATAAATTAAATATCATGTTAGGTATATCCTATAATAATTCAATCATCAAAAGTGAATTTCAAACTTTGAATCAAGGGATGATTCAATTTCAGAAATTTGACAAAATCATCCAAATCATGCAGATAATCCATAATTTGTTATCTTAATGATTTTACCAGAGGGTGATCAAATTTATTAGAATAAATGAGTGAGTGAGTGGATATGATTTAATGTCGCTCTCAACATTTCAGTCATATCGCGACGTTTGGTTCCTATTCCTTTTCGCACCTGGAAACCACATGGGTAGGTCCTATTCCTTTTTACACCCGAGAACCCCACATCTGCCACAGTTAGAATGAATGATTGAATAATATTGTCCTCATACATGTAATTAGGAGTGATTGAATAATTAGAGGATTCCAACTGTCATATTTACAATAAACTATTGGTCAGCTTAAACATTCAAAATAAAACATGAACAATGGATACAAATACATATGTAGTTCTGTGTATTTATCAAGTACACAGTTCTGTGTATTTATCAAGTATACAATAAAAACAAGCACATGGGTGAGTGAGTGAATATATATATGATTTGACGTTGCTTTCAACAATCTTTCAGTCATATCATTATGTTGGGTTGATATTCTGATATTGACGATTTTGGATCCAAAAACTTTGTTATGAACACAATGGCATATTTGGATGTCACATGACAAACAAAAACAATTTTTGGATGCCTGGTGTGTGAATATTTATATCCTCATACATGCTTTACATATATATTTTTTATTTGTATCTGAGTGTATTACATAGTGGCATGTGCGATTCATAGAATACTGCATGATTATTGTGAAATATTATGCCCGACATGCCCGAGGTCGCAGCAAGCTCGGGTATCTGGACTGTGACGGAGGGCATAATATTTCACAATAATCCTGCAGTATTCTATTTATTATATATCTATAGTATTTTCAGGCGATCTATAGCGAATGAATAAAGTGATCACATTTGGATTGAGTCAGTTTTATTACTTTGAAATGAAAGAATATGCCACAAACAAATGACCATGACTGCCGCCAAATTCATGTCAACTTCCCCCTGGACACGGATGAATACACGGACTCGTGCATATTCATTAATAAATACATGAATGAAGTGGCACAGTGCATTCTAGGCTTACTGTGTAGTAAACTCATGAGAAGTTTTACATCTTTTCTTGCTCGGTCATGAAACATTGTACATCTTCAATTTTTTGTCCATCAGTTCATCCAAAAGTTGTGATAAAAGTTACTGGTCAATGGTGTTCCATTCTGAATCCTGATCAGCCATGGTTGCTGACACAAAGTAGTTCTGATCATAAGGTTGCAGACAACAGAGTGGAAAGTTTGTCCGGCAACCGTCGGGCCTCCCACAATGACTTCAGGGGGGCTTGATATATTGCATGCATGAGATTGAAATATATCAAGCCCGCTGATTTCCTATCTTGTTCATACTAAAAATACCATAGCTATACATGTATAATACAATAGGTATATAATAAAGCCAGAGACAATAGTCAGTATTAGATGTATTTACCATGTTTACAGCATTATCATGGTACATGTAAATAAGACAGGAGATGAGAATGAAAATAAAAGAAGAGATCCATACGAGCCAGCCTCCTGAATAAAACGCATTTCTAACAAAGTCGATTTCTCAGTCTTCATGAGATCTCATTCTTTATCATTTCATACCAGATTTGGTAGCTTTAGTCATTCACATCACAGTTGGTCTTCCAAATATCTCAAAATAAGATTTATCTGAAATGAATACTGATTTTGACATTTTAATTCAGGCTGGGGTTCTTTTCACTTTTAAGATCTGAGATTCCATAAACCAAGAAATAAAAATAACTTGATTATTAAGCATTGAGGGACTTTTGCGAATATGATTTATTCCTCATGTCATTAAGCACCATCCCATGCAAACAATGTAAGGCAAATAAAAACACGAGCCATCACCGCCGAGCAGCACTGAGGTGAAAAAAAAGAATAGGGCTGTCCCAAGACCAAACTGTTTTTTCAGCTGCAAAAGGCCCACATGATGCCAAGCTGAGATTACATAACAAGCAATTTATTTACATTGGGAATGCTGGATATATTTATTTGGAAGCCTTTAGGTGCATATCTTTCATTTGCAGATGCCTTTCTACATTTGGGATGATAAAATTTTGAAAGTTGTTTGGTTTAAAGAATTTTGAGTGGCTCTATTGGAGCTATTTTACGATTTCTGGGATAATATCAATGTTGAAGCACATGTGTCTTATGCCTGAACTTGGTGCAATGACATGTGAGGAATGAATTGCCGAATAGCATATGCCTGAAGGAAATGACATTGTATGTGCTGTGCATTTAGTTCGAACCTGTGTAAACTTTATGTTAATTATTGAGCATACAAGCCTGTAACCCAACGATAAAGTGAACACTTTACAATTAGGCTGTGTCACTTTGGTAAATCCATATTAAACGCAATATGGAATAAGCTTCTGCAAGATACATAGGAATATTGGTACATGTAAGTGCAATTCATTTTTAGTCGAATAATTTACAATGAATTTTAAACAATTTCTCATATAGGAATGAGCAAAGTTAAATTTGATGAACTGTCTAAAATTCATTTTTAACTATTCTGCTAAAACTGAAAAGACCAAATATTTGTATGATAACCATTGTTTTTTATGTATTTTGCAGGAGATTATAAATTATACCAGTGTCTTGCGTTGGTTTTCAGGCTGATATTTCGTCGAGAAGATAAATATTTTCACGAGCCCGAAAACAGGCATATAACTCAACCTTGAACAACGTACGGACATCGTGAGTCGGACAGGCAAAGTGCTTCGATCTCTTTTCGATCTGTTCCGCGATGAACAATAAACTGGATGAAATACTTAGCTGACGTTCCTGTTTATGTGGCATATAAAGCTTTGGATGATAATTTATTTCTTATCTTCATCCGCAAATACGCAATTTGCCTCGCACAACTTGTTCCAGTGGTGGAACTCGCCCATACAAACTTGCGGAGACAAATTCGCCTGAAACAGGCTTTGTCTGCAGGTGTTGCACGCACGTCCTTGACTGCGTTGGTATATGAGCACGTGCGACCTTGACAGCATTGGTATACGAGAATTCTGAATTGGTATACCAACGGTGGATAACGAAGAATTGCAATACGGTCTAATGCACTATGGTAATTAACCAATCAAAACCCTACAATTTACTCTGAAATGTGATAATATTCCATATTGCGTTTAATTTGGAATAACCAATAGTGATACAATCTAATGGTAAAGTTTTCACTTTATTGTTGGGTTACATGCATGGCACGCTCAATATTAAACACAGGTTCATGAAACTAAATGCACATACAATGTCATTTTCTTCAGGCATATGCTTTTCAGCAATTTCCAAAATACTCTGTAACAACAACACTCGGTTCACTAACACCTTAACCCTACCTGGTTGAGCGGAACTTTCCGCCTTCCCCCGCCCTGTTGGTTTTTTGCTCCTTATAGTCCTATCTCCAGGACGACAAAAAAATTGCGAGCTGATACTCAATGACTTTGTAGCTTATCATAATGGGGTCATTTTGAGTCAATTTGCATGGCCTTACCATCAGAGGATCATTGGATCCGTCAGATCTCTGAAAAATTTGTTCTTTTCTGCATCGAAAAGTGGGTAAAACATATTTTATTTTCATATCAGATTATTATTTACTAATTCATCATACAGTTTTTGCGAAGAAAAAATGGAAAGAATCCGACCGAAAAATCGACCAAATGCCATTTTTGAAGATGACATCACTGTGATGTCATCTTGGCAGCCATCTTGGATTTTTTTACATTTTCTAGTAGAGCTTGACCCAAACATAAAGTGTGGTAAGTTTCAGCCCCCTAGCCCCCGGGATAGCAAAAGCCTGCGTACACCCCAAATCGCCCAGGCCAGATAGGGTTAATTATCCCAATGAACTCTTCTCACACCTGCTGATTCATACTGATACCTTCAAGGCATAAAAAAACAAAAATCTGTTTCACACATTTTTCAATGAAAAAAATTTTTTTCAAGCCGTCTCGTGGTTCCAGCCTCAAAACATTGCCTGGTGACCAACCCTAAATTTACTGGTAATCCTGTGGCTTCCTAAAATTATTTTGTATTTAACAGTTTTTAGGTGATCATGAGAAAATGATTTATAGGACAACTGAGGATCAACTATGTGATTTATACAGGTGTCAATAGTCCAGCAAGCTGATGGAAGGGACAACAGAGACTGAATGAACGAAGCCATGAAAAATTGAAGTCTGGTGATTTCTATTAAATTCAAGATGATGTGTCTGGTTATGCAGAAAAAATTCTTTTGTAAACTCTAATTGCATAGAACAAGTATATAAATAAATGGATATTTCACATCAAGAAGTACAGTCATGAGCAGGCCTTATTTTTTCAAAATCTGGCGTGAACGATTTACCGTTCGCGTGATTTTTAGCGTACGTAACCGATCGTTCGGTTACGCACCAACTTCGTTGCGTAACCGATCGGTTACGTGAAAGGTTACGTAAATTTTCGAAACAATTTGGAGCCACGTGTGGAAAAATCAAACCAGACACGGCTTACTCCAAATAAAACGTATTATTTCATTAATTATTTCACGTGAGTTCGGTGTTTATTACTAAAAAATACGCTTAGTTATGTGAAGATCGTCTACAAATGTAAAACAGAGCGTCAGTTATTCAGAAAACTTTGTTGAAACGCGTAAAACGCACCTTGTTTACAAGCTTCTGCAACGAAATCCCGGAAGCCCCTCCCCACGTTAAAGATATCAAATTGAAGGGCAACAACTCTGCTTTCATTTCAACACAACCTTATTTCAGGTCAATAGTAAAAATGCGTCGATTTTATTGGGTGAAAATGGTCATGTGTTTCGAATCCTTCTCATTCAACCCCAATAAACCCGCGAAAATGCTGGTCACCTGACGTAACCCGACTTCCTGATTGGTCAAACTGCTCCAACTGCTCATTAACATAAAATATCGTTAAATGTCGTTTGGTTTTGCTGAGGTAAGCCACACGTCGCGTAAACAAAAGGATTTTTACCGATTCACTTGGAATTTTTAATAAATATTCAATATTCGTTATGCTACGAGTAACCAGGAATACATACCGTGACATCTATAAGAATTCAGACGAGTTATTTAGTCGAGATGAAGCAAAACAGACCGTCTATCGGCATCGGTAGTATTCTGAACGTGATAAAATTCCAGTGCTTACGTGAGTTTTACGGTACATTATTTTTGCCGAAATGCGATTCCTAAATATTTCTAAAGCTGTAAAATGCCAAATATGTTCTGAATGTATGTTCAGGGTTTCAAAATGATTTATTGTGCATCAAATAACCTCCATTATTTCAATTTATTGGTCAATTCCAACGACCAGACAGTCTCCACTTCTCGGCAAATAGTTTCAGTGCCGACCTATTTCCATCTGGGCATGCGTAATTGTCTGGCCAGTGAAAACGAAACCACTCCGACACAAACAATTTAACTAGGCCATAAGCAATTCATGATTTATCAAACAACCACGGCCATGTAAATTAGCCTGCCAGTCGACAAAAGGAGAAAGAGAAAGTGGACGGTATACGCGGAAATATCGCTGTCGCCACTTTTTATTTTATTTTCACTTTGTGCAGACAGACAATGCCGAATTGTGACTTGCTGGCAGATCAAATTCGCCCCACGTGAACGGTGACCGTTCGCGTAAAATATGATTTGCGTAACCTTCACGTAACCTGAACGAGCGTTCGCGTCAAAAAATAAGGCCTGCATGAGGGAGTAACAGGAACATCTGACAAAGATGCATTTTGTACGTATTAGATAAATGTCTCCACATATATTATATATATGTAACTAGATCATATACTTGGGCAAGTGAGTGAGTGAGTGAATATGATTTAATGTCGCTTTCAACTATATTTCAGTCATATCACGACGCTGGGTGCTATTCCTTTTCAAACCCGGGAACCCCACAGGTGTCTCAGTTAGTCGCCTCTTACGACAAGCTCTCTGAGGAGCTGAGGCATATCCTTAACATGACCTGCGATGTGTACAACGACATCGCAGGTCAATCCCTGGAAGCCCCACGTGGCCCATGTGGGATTACTGCCAGATAGATCAATCCTGAGTAGGATTATCATCGGCAAATTACTAAGTTCAAAACCTCATAATCTGGACACAAATTAATATTTCATCTCATAAATAGCACAGGCGCATCCTCCAATCATAAAAAAAATGTGTACCAAGTACTAATCATCCATTGACAGCTGACAACTGCAGCAATCTTTCTAAGTACATGTGTACATGTAGAAGCCTAAATGTACAATTCTGCCATAATTTGCACCAAAATTAATATTTCATCTCAAAAATTGTACAGGTACATCCTCTAATCATAAGAAACATGTGTACCAAGTTTCATAATCATCCAAGGACAGCTGAAAACTGCAGCAAACTTTCTAAGAACAGCAGTACATGTGCACTTCAGCTAAACACGAAACTCTATCATAAGGATTTTAACATTGAAGCACTCATGGAATCCCCAGGGGTAGTACCGCCAGGTGGAATACCCATCCCCCATACTTTTTTAATATTTTCTCTAAAGTTTTCTAGATTTTTTTTGAATTTGCCAAAACCAAAAACCCTATCATTTCCAGGACGGGGAAAACGACACCCACACCGATGACAACATCCTCTTTTCCTCCTCACAATATCAATCTTTACTTTGTAAGGCGAGATAAAAACATTAAGCCCCAAAATTACGATTATTAGACAGGAGACATACATGTATGCATGTACCGGTACTGATAATTTTCACTTGGAATATTCATTCATGATGTGATGAGAATCTATTATGGCACCAACAAAACAATTTTAGCAGAGAGACATAGAACCTAGACACGAAATTATGGAGTGACTGTAGGCTTTCTATATATGTATACCAAAGAAAGCTTTCAAGTGTTCGCTATCAACTGCGAGAATAATGAGTTTCATTGAGCAACAGACTCAATAGTTTCAAATCTCTCTTCACTTCATCAACATTACCATACTCAATACTCTATTCAAAGAAGAACGATGTGAAGTACAGTACACCTACATGTATTATAACTGACAATATACAGTATAACAACTGTTCACCTGAACACACGAGCACCACATGGGGTAATACATACATGCACATGTTATCACCTCAGTATTATCAATTGTAGGTGATTATAGAGATGAGAAGACTGCTTTGAATCATCTTTGTTAACCACACCTTCAGATAGAGTTTCAGATCTAGATTAGCGATTAGTTTGTGGGATTCACAACACCATTGCCCTGTGGATCCGGTTTGTTGGCTGGTTGTTTTGCGTGAGTTGGATCTACAAATAATAAATCAGAGAAATTTAGAAATTCTCGGGAATACTGTTTTGCGGTTTCAATTCCAAAATCTGTTTTTTTTTGTCAGAGAATCTATGACAGGACACCAAAGAAAAAGTGTTTTACCTACATGTACCAGCAAGAATCATTGATTTTGAGTGTTTACAGCTAGTTTTGTTGTTTTAAGACCATTAAAACTATCACCCTAGAGTCAGACCTTTCAATACTGAAGTTAGAATCAGACCATGTAGCACCTTTCAATACTGAAGTTCAGACCATTAAAACTATCACCCTAGAGTCGGACCTTTCAATACTGAAGTTAAGAGTCAGACCATTAAAACTATCACCCTAGAGTCAGACCTTTCAATACTGAAGTTAGAGTCAGACCATTAAAACTATCACCCTAGAGTCGCAACTTTCAATACTGAAGTTCAGACCATTAAAACTATCACCCTAGAGTCAGACCTTTCAATACTGAAGTTAGAGTCAGACCATTAAAACTATCACCCTAGAGTCAGACCTTTCAATACTGAAGTTAGAGTCAGACCATTAAAACTATCACCCTAGAGTCAGACCTTTCAATACTGAAGTTAGGGTCAGACCATTAAAGCTATCACCCTAGAGTCAGACCTTTCAATACTGAAGTTTTGAGATGGTGAAAGCAGTGGAACTCTCCATATTTGAAGTGATAAATACATTCGGGAGATGCACAAGTGCAGATCACGTGGTACATTATGGGTGAGTTCCAGCCATGCATGCCATGGGCATATGGGACACACCCTGTGGGAGATGGTCGCAAAAATAACGATGAAGTCAATGGGGGTTTTTTTTTTTTAAATGAAGTTTTGCAGTTTGATTCTGGTAGATAATATTTCAGAAGTGAACTTATATAATTTTCACTCATATTGAACAGACGCTGTCAACAAACGAGAGATCTTGAAGGATCTCGGCGCCCACCATTTTTCGATAATTGTAAGTCAATGACAAGAGGATCTATTTGTCCTTTGTTACTAGAACAAATGATTGATTTGTAATTTTGTTTACAGAATTTCAAATCTGAGCGAATAAGATCGAAAAAGGGACACTGAAAAACACCAAGATATATTCTGAGTTTCAGGAGTTTCAAGATTTCTAGAAACTGTACTTAATGTCGGTCGTTATAATACAAGAGAAATGAGCAAAGTTAATCTGAAAGTGAATGTACATGTACGGAGGATCCTTCGCCTTCGTTTTTTATTTATTTTTTTGCACGTGTCATCATTGGGTACTGGAAGTGAAAACCAATCTCTTTGTCACTTTGGCATGAGCTATGAAACATACTTAAAGGTGAAATGCAAAGGTTTTTAGATTCTCATTTTTATATTTTATATTGGTTGAACAATGACAGACCGATATTTCTATCTACTTTACTTGGTTTATTGTGAAGTAGTTTGTCTGTTAGAAGCGTTTAACTAGTTTGTACCCGAAGCCCAGCTGAATTCTGATTTGCAAACCGTCATCGCTTATCTTTCCTTGATTGTGACGTCACATCAGACCAGCCTCCCGAAGTATTGACGTCCAGCCATGTGGTCTGATGTGACATCACAAACCAGCGTCAAACAAGGGCAGAAAAGCGATGTGGATTTCATTTCTAAAACTGGCGGGATTTGAGATACCAATATTGAAGCACTTTTCTAAAGCTACTAGGAAACAAAATACTTCAAATAAAACAAAACGAAGTAAATAGACTGATAGTTATAACATTAGCTAACCCATGGAGAGCATAAAAAGAAAAATATGAAAACCTTTACATTTCACCTTTAAGATTTTATAATTAGGAACGAATGCTAATTCTGTTCTGTTTACTGGGCTAGTTTGTGATATCTCTTTTAAGATATCATGCTGGAAAATAGTAAGATGGTACAATACTTAATACTGAAGGGATCCGGTCCGCACAGTAATGTTGAAACTTCGAAAGCGCCTGAATCATGATTATCTCCCTTGAATCGAAACATGCAGTAGTCTACAGTTGTCGATTTGTGACGTTGAGTCACAAGAGTGACGTCCCTTCATATAGCCGACCCGCTGGCAGACGAAAGGGTAGGGCAGTTCACTTGCTACTGCATAGACTTAAAGAAAACTGATTTAAAATTTGAAGAAATACATTTTAGTTCTGAATTATTCGAACTCCTTCATATGGAAGGTGAAGGTATAGATATTCTCCATATTCAATATACAGAATAGCACCCCCCCCCATACCATATTAATTTGGAGCGTAACTTGAATTTTCGAATCGGACCAAAAAAGGTATCTTGCACAACTAGGCCCCATGTGGGACCTGTGTACCAAATTTCACAAAGATCCATGAAATATTTCCTGAGAATTCACGATAACAATGTTTCAGGGGAAAATTCAAGATGGCCGCCTTGTGGACATATTGGATTTTCGATTCGGACCTAAAGGGTATCTTGCACAACTAGATCACAAGGTAAACCTGTGTACCAAATTTGAAAAAGATCCATGCAGTACTTCCTGAGAAATGACGATAAAGTTTCATGGGGAAATCAAAGATGGCTGCCTGGTGGCCATATTGGATTTTCGAATCGGACCAGAAAATGTATCTTGCACAACTAGACTCGAAGGGGAACCTGTGTACCAAATTTGAGAAAGATCCATGCAGTACTTCCTGAGAAATGACGATAAAGTTTCATGGGGAAATCCAAGATGGCTGCCTTGTGGCCATATGGGATTTTCGATTTGGACCGAAAAAGGTATCTTGCACAACTAGGCCCCAAGGGGAACCTGTGTACCAAATTTGAGAAAGATCCATTAAGTAGTTCCTGAGAAATCGCGATAACAAGAATTGTTTACGGACGGACTGACGACGGACGGACGACAGACGAAAAGCGATTCGAACAGCTCACCAGTTCGAATCGGACCAGAAAAGGTATCTTGCACAACTAGACCCCAAGGGGAACCTGTGTACCAAATTTGAGAAAGATCGATGCAGTAGTTCCTGAGAAATCGCGATAACAAGGTTTCATAGGGAAATCCAAGATGGCTGCCTGGTGGCCATATTGGATTTTCGAATCGGACCAGAAAAGGTATCTTGCACAACTAGACCCCAAAGGGAACCTGTGTACCAAATTTGAGAAATATCCATGCAGAAGTTCCTGAGAAATCGAGATAACAAGGTTTCAATGGGAAATCCAAGATGGCTGCCTGGTGGCCATATTGGATTTTCGAATCGGACCAAAAAAGGTATCTTGCACAACTAGACCCCAAGGGGAACCTGTGTACCAAATTTGAGAAAGATCCATCAAGTAGTTCCTGAGAAATCGCGATAACAAGAATTGTTTACAGACGGACTGACGGACGAAAAGTGATTTTAACAGCCCACCATCTGGTGATAGTGGGCTAAAAACACAGGAAGGAAGCAATCAGAGATTGCTCAATTGTATGCCCCCTCTTCAACTTTAATCCGACACTGCCCCGCCATAGTTCTATTCTTTATTGGTTGGTGGAGGCCTAATTTGGATAATTATAAAAAATTCTGTTTCAGTCACTTTTTTGCCATGTCTCACATAATACATATTCCAAATATCAAGCAACAAGTGATAATACGATGCTTCGATGCAAAATGGTCGCCAAGGCTTTCGCCAAATCCGAAAATGTGACCTGGTTATGAGACCTACATTCCTTGGGAGTATATTGTGGTGAAATTATGTAGCGATCAGTGAATTTTGTACCCAATTCACTGTTTTTGGGGCAATTTCATACTTCAGGACCTATGTTGTCTGCTTTGGAATGACGTAGAATAACATATAATATAGCCATTTCCCTGGTTCAAATCAGTTATGGACTGAGATCCAGCTTGGACAAATAAATATATCCCATTCACTTAGGTAAGAGCCATAACTCTTGAAAATATAACCGAAAACAGAGAAACTTCACGCTACACATCTATGGGTCACTGACCACATATCATGCGTATTTCATACTTGTTCATACAATAATGATATTAACCGAGATCCAGCCCTACAAATCCCAATTCAAAAAGATTTGAAGAAAAAAGGGCCATAACTCTTGAAAATATATGCGAAACGTGGAGAAACTTCACGCTGCACAACTACAGGGCACTGATCACATATCCTGCAAATTTCATAATTGTTCATACAATATTCATCGAGATCCAGCCCGGACAAGTTCCAATTCACAAAGATTTGAAGAAAAAAGGGCCATAACTCTTGAAAATATATGCGAAACGCGGAGAAACTTCACGCTGCACAACTACAGGGCACTGATCACATATCCTGCAAATTTCATAATTGTTCATACAATATTCACCGAGATCCAGCCCGGACAAGTTCCAATTCACAAAGATTTGAAGAAAAAAGGGCCATAACTCTTGAAAATATATGTGAAACGCGAAGAAAATTCACGCTGCACAACTACATGGCACTGACCACACATCCTGCAAATTTCATAATTGTCCATACAATATTAACCGAGATCCAGCCCGGACAAGTCCCAATTCACGGAGAATTCAGGAACAAAGGGCCATAACTCTTGAAAATATAAGCGAAACGTGAGAAACTTTACGCTGCACAACTGTGGGTCATTGACCACATATCATGCAAATTTCATACTTGTCCATACAATATTAACCAAGATCCAGCCCGGACAAGTCCCATTCACAGAGATTTCAGAAAAATTTCATACTTCAGGATCTACACATGTATGTTGTCTGCTTTGGAATGTAGAATAACATATAATATAGCCATTTTGCTGGTTCAAATCAGTTATGGGTGCACTCCAGAGATTCTTCCATTCGGCATGGAATAGACTATGTGTCCGTTTTTCGGCCACCAGTTGTCGTAAAACCTTCAGCCCAAATCACTTATATGTATATATTTTCTGAAAGAGCATGATGAAACTATTATTTTAAGATATAACACTGCTATGTTATAGAAAAATTAAACTCGAACATTCTCCTCCATGCTTGCTTCATTTTTCATAGAAAACCCCTTAAAAATGTCGAAAAATGGTCAAATTCGGCTCAATTTCCAGAAAAATCTGTAAGAGCGATTTCAATTAAACTTCTTACTCACGTTCCCTGGTCCAGTCTCAACTTAAAAAGGCAAACAAAAGTGGGTGTCAACCTGCCCGTTTTTTGTCAGATTTTCTTCCCGTAAATGAGTCCCGATTTTTAGGCACACCCAAGGGGAACAAGCGTTCTGAGAACCCCAACATCTCGCCTTGCGGGGTCATCCGCCAAAGGTGCAGCAGTATTGAAAGCATACATGTAGAGCAAACAATAAGGTCTGGAATAGGTGATGTGGTACAGACAATAATGTCTGGAATACATGTAGATTATCTGGTACAGACAATAACATCAGTCCCATGAAGGATTACTGGCAAAAGTTAATCCCATGTAGGATGGATAGGTCAGTGCTGTCGTATTACTGGTACATAGTTCAGTCCCATGTGAGATTACTGCTGGATAGGCCAGTCCTGTGTAGGATTACCACTGGATGGACCAGTCCCATGTTATTACTGATGGATAGTCACCTGTGGGATTACTGCTGGATAGTCCAGTCCCAAGTGGGATTACTGCTGTCCCAAGTTGGATTACTGCTGGATAGTCCAGTTCCAAGTGGGATTACTGCTGGATAGGCCAGTCCTGTCTGGGATTACTGCTGGATAGATGAGTCTCGTATGGAATTAATGCTCGATAGGACAGTCCCGTGTGGGATTACTGCTGCATAGGCAGTCCCGTGTGGGATTACTGCTGCATACGGCAATCCTGTGTGGGATTATGGCTGAGGAGGCCAGTCCCGTGTGGGATTGCTACTGGATAGGCTAAACCTGTGTGGGATTACTGCTGCAAATTGCAATCCAGTGTCATATTACATCTGGATAGGTCAGTCCCATGAGAGATTACTGCTGCATAAGCCAGTCCTGTGTGGAATTACTGCTGGATAGGCCAGTCCCGTATGGCATTACTGCTGGATAGGCCAGTGCCATTGGGATTACTGCTGGATAGGTCAGTCCTGTGTGAGATTACTGCTGAATAGGCCAGTCCCAAATTGGATTACTGCGGGATAGACCAGTTCGGTCTGGGATTACTGCTGGATAGTTGATTTCCGTTTGGGATTACAGCTGGATAGGTCAGTCCCGTATGGCAATACTGCTGGATAGGCTAATGCCATTTGGGATTACTGCTGGATAGGTCAGTCCCGTGCGGGATTACTGCGGGAGAGCTGTGATCTAGGAATACATGAAACATGTCCACCAAGTTTTATAATCATCCCACGAAAGGTTCACCAAACTTTCCATGTACAGATCTACCTGTAAATTTTTGCCCAACAAAAACCTTATCAATAGAAAGATACAAAGTCTAAACTGCAATAATTAGGAAAAAATTTCATATTTAATGTCATATTTCTTAAATAGCACATGCACATCTTTGAATCACATTGAACTTGGGTAGCAAGTGTCAAACTCATCCAATGAAAGCTGACAGCTTCAGAAAACTTTCCGTGTACATGTATATACATGTGCATTATTACTGGCAGATTAAGACAAAACCCTCAAAATTTGAACAAAAATTAATATTTCATCTCCTAAATATCACAGGTACATGTACATCTTTTAATCATAAGAAACATGTGTACCAAGTTTCATAATCATTCAATGACAGCTGACAACTGCAGCAAACTGTGGTGTACAGATGTACATGTGCACTTCAGCTAAGCGCAAAACTCAATCAGTTGCCATAATTTGGAGAAAAATTAATATTTCATTTCAAAAATAGCACAAGTAAATCCTCCAATCATAAGAAACATTTGTACCAAGTTTCGTAATCATCCAATGAGAGCTGACAACTGCAGCAAACTTATCATGTACATGTATATGTATACATGTAGAGGCCTACATGTACAATTTACCTAAACAGAAAACTCTTCATTTGCCATAATTTGGAGAAAAATTAATATTTCTTGTCAAAAATAGCACAGGTACATCCTCTAATCATAAGAAACATGTGTACCAAGTTTCATAATCATCCAATGACAGCTGACAACTGGAGCAAAGTTACCATGTAGATGTATATGTATACATGTAGAGGCCTACATGTACAATTTACCTAAACAGAAAACTCTTCATTTGCCATAATTTTGAGAAAAATTAATATTTCTTCTCAAAAATAGCACAGGTACATCCTCTTATCATAAGAAACATGTGTACCAAGTTTCATAATCATCCAATGACAGCTGACAACTGCAAGAAACTTTCCAAGTACAGATGTACATGTGCACTTCAGCTAAACGCAAAACTCATTCATAGGGATTTTAACATTAGAGTACCCCAGGGGTAGTACCCCCAGGTGGCATACCCACCCCCCATATTTTTTATATTTTTTTTATATTTTTTCTAATTTTTCTAGATTTTTTTTTAACTTGCTAAACCAAAAACCCATTCATTTCCAGGCAGGGGACACCGACACCGACACCGACGCCGACACCGACACCGACGACGACATCCTCTTTCCCCCTCTCCCAATATCTCCCCTTTACTTCGTAAGGCGAGATAAAAATGAAATGTCCAGCGATGTAAAGGATTGAAAATACATACAAACTAAACGTCTAAATTTCATGTGTACAAGCCAAGTCCTGCAATGATGATCGGGTTGTATAGTACATTGACTTGTCTACAACGTCACTCGTGAGGTGTCAGTCACCCAGCGATGAGATCAGGGTGCATATTTTATGTTCGTCCGCTTCATAAAGTTGATTCCTCGTTGATTATAAACTGGATTAACATGTTGTTGGAAACACTGACGTCTGTCATTTTATTACATGGAAATGTCTCTCTGGATTGGTGAGTGAATAAAACACCAGCATCAATGTCTGTTGACATCTCCCCATAGCACAAATGAACTAGAGGTTCCGCTTTGACCCTTGAGTTGCCGCTCCGGCATGAAGCCTATGCTGGTTGTTTTTTTGGGCAAAAACATACGTCTCCCCCAACCTCCCACCTTGCCTTGAATGGGCACATAATTTAAGGGAAAGTGCTATAAAATGAATGTAGCAATAAGCATCTTAAACAAAGCTGCGTATCTAAAAATATTAATTACAAAGAAGCGATTTTCATTGTATATACATGTACAAGTAGATGAACGGTTGGACGGACATCGGACACGGATGAATGCATGCACACATACACTAAAACCTGACCAAATGTGGGGGCTATCCCAATGGAGCTTCCATCCAAGTTTGGTGAAATTCCATCCAATAGTTCTCAAGGTATCTTGCAGACAAAGCCTGTATATACATGTACAAGCAGATGGACGGACGGACGGACACCGGACGAATGCAGGCACACACACCAAAACCTAGTCAAATGAGGGGGCTATCCTAATGAAGCTTCCAGCCAAGTTTGGTGAAATTCTGTTCAGTAGTTCTCCAGATATCTTGCAGACAAGCCCTGTATATACATGTACAAGTAGACGGACGGACGGACACCGGACATGGATGAATGCACGCACACACACCAAAACCTAATCAAATGAGGGGCTATCCCACTATAGCTTCTATCCAAGGGGAGTGAGATTCCGTCCAGTAGTTCTCAAGATATCTTGCAGACAAGGCCTGTACATACATGTACAAGTAGATGGACGGATGGACACCGGACATGGATGAATGCACGCACACACACGAAAACCTAATCAAATGAGGGGGCTATCCCACTATAGCTTCTATCCAAGGGAGTGAGATTCCGTCCAGTAGTTCTCAAGATATCTTGCAGACAAGGCCTGTACATACATGTACAAGTAGATGGATGGACAGACGGACACCGGACACGGATGAATGCACGCACATACACCAAAACCTAATCAAATGAGGGGGCTATCCCAATGAAGCTTCCATCCAAGTTTGATGAAATTCTGTCCAGTAGTTCTCCAGATATCTTGCAGACAAGCCCTGTATATACATGTACAAGTAGATGGACGGACGGACAGACACCGGACATGGACGAATGCACGCACACACACCAAAACATAATCAAATGAGGGGGGGCTATCCCACTGAAGCTTCCATCCAAGTGTGGTGAAATTCCGTTCAGTAGTTCTCAAGATATCTTGCAGACAAGGCCTGTATATACATGTACAAATAGATGGACGGACGGACGGACACCGGACACGGATGAACGCATGCACACAAACCAAAACCTAGTCAAATGAGGGGGCTATCCCAATGAAGCTTTCATCCAAGTTTGGTGAAATTCCATCTGGTAGTTCTCCAGATATCTTGCAGGCAAGCCCTGTATATACATGTATAAGTAGATGGACGGACACCGGACACGGATGAATGAACCCACATACACCAAAACCTAATCAAATGAGGGGGCTATCCCAATGAAGCTTCCATCCAAGTTTGGTGAAATTCCATCCAGTAGTTCTCCAGATATCTTGCAGACAAGCCCTGGATATACATGTACAAGTTGATGGACGGACGGACGGACACCGGACATGGATGAATGCACGCACACACACCAAAATCTAATCAAATGAGGGGGCTATCCCACTAAAGCTTCCATCCAAGTGGGGTGAAATTCCGTCCAGTAGTTCTCAAGATATCTTGCAGACAAGGCCTGTATATACATGCACAAGTAGATGGACGGACGGACGGACACCGGACACGGATGAACGCATGCACACACACCAAAACCTAATCAAATGAGGGGGCTATCCCAATGAAGCTTCCATCCAAGTTTGGTGAAATTCTGTCCAGTAGTTCTCAAGATATCTGCAGACAAGGC